>JAJKFI010000032.1:8897070-8925855 GCA_029204185.1 Lerista edwardsae
AGAGAGAGAGAGAGAGAGAGAGAGAGAGAGAGAGAGAGAGAGAGAGATCCTGGGAGACCAAAGGGTGATGGAGAAAGAACATGAAAAAATTGATAAGTACCACAAACTTCGCCTAGAAACAATTCGACTATGGATGAAGCACGCAAAAGTGCTCCCAATAATCATAGGCGCACTAGGAACAATCTCACACAATTTTGACAAATACTGTAATCAACGGAATGTGCCAGCTATAACATCAGCCGAGCTACAAAAAGCTGCATAATTGGATCTGCGTCCATTCTTCATTGATACCTGCGGGAAGCTTAGGTCCCGGGTAGGGACTCGCCGCTCTCAGGGTGAAGCCAGTGATACTGTGAAACTCTTTGTGTTCTTATATCGCTCCAGTTATCACTGCGTTCCTTGTTAATTTTGAGTAAATAAAATTTAATATATATATAACTCGGGTTATATATATATATAACTCGGGTTATCCGCAGGAACAAAAGTATAACTTGCATTGTGCCACTTGCTGTTTGTTTTTGGCTGTCTGTGGCACCCATAGCCACTCTGGGGGTATTTTCAACCACTCTAAAACTATATGTGGAGCTGTTCTGAATCAATGGTGGCAATTCTGAAGGTATTCTGATCATTCCCTGGACTTGGGCAGCGGGTAATGGTTTTAAAGCTAACTTAGAATATCCACAGTATTCTAAAAAATAATATTCTGATTATTTTCTGGGCCAACAAAAAGGGGTGGCAATTTGATTTTCCCCTCTAAGCCAATTGATCCCATAAGATCAATATTTGGAATCAGCTGACTCGGTATCCACAGGGTTTTCCAGGAACCTAACCCCAGTGGATAACGAGGATTGACTGTATCATATGTACAAGGAATTGCCTTCTCTCCCTATACTAGGAACTTGCTGCCTTTCAGACTGTGGGGTCTTACTAACTGCCCAGTCCAGTGCAAATCCCTGCACAGCAATGCAGTGGAGCCGGTGCAGGCAACATTGCATCCTGCATTTTTCATGCGGGAAGTTTCTGTGGCCTAAGGAAAAATTTTCTCCTTGCCCCGGATAAGTAAGCCCCAGCAGCCACAAAGGTGCAGCTAAGACCTGCATGAGCTACATAGCTAGTGCATGCTGCAAATCAGTCCTGGGAAGGGGGATAGGATATGGCACATTCCACTGCTGCCAATCCTGTTCCCCTCCAGGGCCCGATCACTCAACCCTCGCTCTTTCCGCTCCCTGCCCCTGCCCATTCCACACTCTCCCCAACCCTCTCCAACCTCATTCCACCACTGCACTGCTCAGTGTGGAACTTACTTTCCACCATGCTGCTCCTAGTGTGCATGAGCCAGTGCAGACCTTTGTGCCAGTGCTGGCATCTGCTATGCCATTGCAAAGTGCTTTACGGCACTTTTGCGACAGCAAGCACTGGTGCAGCATGGCTGTTCCAGCACACTCATGGCTAAAGATTGTGCAATACTATTGTAATTTGGGTCCCAATAAAAGGTAGCAAATGATGGTATTCCAATTTCTAATTCTAGTTTTTTATGTTTTTAAATTTGAACAGGGTTCAGGATTCCCAGTGAGAAGGGAATGGTCATGATACCTCCAGTTATCATATACAGGAGAAAAAGCACACACTTGAAGTGTGCCAGTAATATCACTGTTGAATTAAGATGGCAAAAACCATGATACAATGACTTGTTTGTTTATTAACTTGCATTATTATTACATTTTCTATTTTCAAGCACTATCTTATTGTTTCTTGCTGTAGGCACCTGTTTCCCAACAGTTTTGAACTGGTTTTCCCACCCTGCCTAGGCTAAACAGCACTGTGTCATTCTAGCATAGGCATTGTCTGTTTGCCCTGTGTGCTCTTGCTCATCTCTTGAGCAATAGTGCTATAAAAATAGGAGAATGAGATCACATGCCCTTAATTCTAACAAAGAAATGGAAAAGCATAATAAAATAATTGAAGAATGTCAGGACTGCAGACCTCCCTCAAGGGCTCACCAATTAGGGTCAAAGAACCATACAGTAATAACTAAATACACAAATAAAAGCTTATTGATATCATCCAGCAACAACCAGCCTCTCTGGAAAATAATATCAAAAATGGCTTCATAGTTAGGGAAATCCTATAATTCAGCATCATTATCATAGATTTATTTAGAATCATAACCCCTACAATTAATCATTCTCATAATAAATAGATCGCTTCTTTTTTAATTTATATTGTGAGTCATTGGAAATTCTGGTGGCTATATATTTCATATGATCCAAACATTCTAAGCAATAATTGCTTCTATAGAGTCAGTGACAAGCTTTGACATCTTTTTTGACATCTTTTATTTTTATATGGCACATATTGACTTGGGTTAGTAAGGTTTGAACACAAGAACACACAGCTAAAAAAAAGCTCTTGTGTTCTGCACAAGATAACCATATACATTTTTAAAAATACAATTCTAATAGTCCAATCCTGCTGCATTGGATGCTGGATTGACATTAGACAGTTGCTGATGCAATTTCTGTTGGAGCACTTCCTCACAATGCCACATCAATGGCTCATGGACAACAGTGCAACAAAGTGCAACTTCCCAATATCCATGGAACCACCAACACAGCCTATTATTCATGGAGAGATGTCCTGATAGCAGCATGTGATCACCATGATATCGCCATGACATCAGAGTATCTTCACTATGACATCTGTGTGACATAGGCATGAAGCAGTGGTGTCAGCCTACCGGTTCGCTGGGCGGAGTTTTCGCGGTCACTGGGCGGGTTTCCACGGTGATTGGCAGCATGCTCACTGCGTTCCATTGCATAATGGCGAAAGCCCGCCCGCTGCAGCGGGCGGGCTTTCGCCATAACGCAACGGGACGCAGCGAGCACATTGCCGATCACCATGGAAACCCGCACATCGACCGTGCAAACTCCGCCCAGCGAACCGGTAGGCTGACACCACTGGCATGAAGTTGGCATATCAGCCATGTACCAACAGTGTGAAGTTGTGTCATCCTGTGACATTATTGTGTCATCGATGTAATGTCCAAAGAGCCAGGCACTTCATGTCATGAGCTCCAACACTGGCAGCCAGAGACATGCTGCCAGAGTAGACTGAACAAGGAGTGCAGAGCCAGTGAGTAGCCAATGCTGGGGAGACATTCCCCCTGCCAGCCACTAGGAATGAATAACACAGCCACAAGCACCACCTCAGACATTGAAAGATGCCTCGTCACCACACACACAAATACACATACACAACATAGCACAAGGATGTCATAGCTCCCTTCCACCCTGCAGGAGTCACAGTGGCATCAGCAGCAAAGAGGCAAAAGCAAAGAACTGATAGGGGCTCCTGCGCCTTGTGTTCAAATCCCTTCATCCCACCCATATAAACAAATATATCCAAGGAATACCTTTTGAACTGAGCAGAGGACAGGTAGAAACTACTTGTTCCAGGTAGTTCCCCTGGAAGAGAGCAGCCACATGAAACAAATACCAAGCTCCATGACATGAGTTTGAGTTCCCGTAGGGGCATCTACCAGCTGAAAGGAACCCTTTTGCTAGGGGAGGAACTAGTCACAAGGAGAGGCTCAGTAGCACTCAGGCAAAGCAAGGTGCTGGTGGCTCATTGCACAAAAGCATAAATTGGGAGTCAAGCAAGACATGTTTGATAGCAGCCAAGGGATTTGCTGTAATTAGCAAAGTACTCACATTTTGCATGATTGGCCAGAAACACCTATTGCAAAAACCAAAGAGAGGAAAGTGGGTCTAGAACCCACATTGGCTACTCCACAAAGCTGCTTGCTAACCACCTAGTCATAGTATGAAACAGGCAAAGAGCACTCCGTCTGGCATTTAACGTCTTCCATCACCACAAACAGGCACCCCACACAGGGGTCATGTAGCATTCATCACTAAACCCCTGCATGGGAGGGAGCCCTGCATGGACTATCATTGGGCTAGCAGGTGACATGGGGTAGCTATTGCAGATGCTCACCCAGCTAGCCCCCCCCCTCTCTCACTCACTCACTCACTCACTCACTCACTCACACACACACACACACACACACACGCACACACACATGCACACACACACACACACACCGAGAGAGAGAGAGAGAGAGAGACAAAGACAGAGACAGACAGACAGACAGACAGACAGACAGACAGACTCCTTGCTCTATCTCTGGCACCTGGTGTTGTGGCAAAGATTGCCACAGGTAAACCTTTCTGCTGAGCCCTGAGCACTTGTTGTTGTTGCACATTTTAGTTTCCACAAATTGGACAATGGCAGGGCTGGTAGATATATTGTCGTGCCTTGTAGCAGGGAGTTGAATACCTCCAGGATTCTGTGAACAATGAAATGTAACACAGTTCTTTAATAGAAACATGCAAGAAGGTCAGTGATTTCATTTATTAGTAGATATCACTGTAACTCATTTTTTTTCAAATAGGAAAAAGGAGCAAATATACAATCCATAGAGAATGCAGTCTCCATTTCAGCTGGATGAAAACCATTTGATTCATTGTGTTTCTGACGTCTAGAATACGACAGAGGAGGGTGGCATCACTGACAATGCAACATCCTTTCCATTTAGAGTTGGAACCTAGCAAATGACAGATAGTTACTTGGGTTAAAACTCACGTCAGCAATGGGCAAAATTCATCATACACAAAAAAATGCAGCTGTCTGTTGATAATTGATCATTTCATGTCTACAGTTTCAACATACTTAACTGAGGTTGGCACTTGTTTTGGCCAAAAATGACAAAAAGCAAACCAGGTTGCTAAATGCATTCGTGTGCTTTGTGTTCGTTTATTCTGCTGCTGTTATTATTGTATTTAATTATAGTATGTGGTTGTGAGCAACATATATTACCAAAGTATTTTGTTTGGATGCTGGCTTTAAAAATGAATTACTACTACTTGGACAGGGCTCCTTTTGCAAAACCTGTTTTTGCTCCAGGAATTTTTCCCCATAAAGACTGGCTAGACAAATAAGACTCAAGTACCCACCAAATGTTCAGCATGGCATTCCTTTCCGATTTCCCATCTCTTTAGACATCCCCAAGTTCCATCAATCATACTATTGTTGATCTTGGACTATGAGGGTAGAACAGTTGCTTCGGAATGCCGCAAGACACCATGACTGGAATTAAGCAAAACTTGTAAATATATTGCATCAATTTCCATTTTTAAATTATTTTAATTATTACACTAAGTATACCAAGTATCAGTTGGGAAAACTAGGTGATTCTTGTTTTTTATACAGGATACTACATTAGCATTCACTTCCATTTATTTTATTTATATCCCATCCTCCCCCCCAAGGCATGTGGACAGTATAAATTTTTTAACATGTGTATCATGCTTGGCGGTTACGGCCTATTCATGTTTACTCCAAAGTAAGCTTCACTGACTTCAATGAGGCTCACTTCCAAATAAGCAAGTTTAGTAGTATTTAGTCTTAGAGCAGTGGTTCCCAAACTGTGGATCAGGACCCATCAGTGAGTCATGACCTGATTTTTGGTGGGTCCTGAAGCTGATAAGTGATGAGGGAAATTTATTCAGCCCTATGGAAACCAAAATGAAGCAGCATATGTGTTTACCCGCAAATAGGCAAACATACCTGGGTCTACTTTGATAGGTAGGCTGAAGGGAATGCCACGTCACCAAAATGGTCCTGATCAAATGAACATGAAGCTCAATGAATGCTCCAGAAGGAGGTTCCCTGCCATAGTAAAAATGATAAAAACAGTGGTTTAAGGCTTGAGTTAAAGTAAAACTTTTTTCTCATAAAGGTAGGTGGGTCCTATTAGAGCAGTGGTATTCAAATGTTTAACAACCTCAGATATGCAGACGACACCACTCTAATGGCAGAAAGTGAGGAAGACCTAAAGAACCTTCTGATGAGGGTGAAAGAGGAAAGTGCAAAAATTGGCTTGAAGCTCAACGTTAAAAAAAACTAAGATCATGGCAACCACTCCCATCACTTCCTGGCAAATAGAAGGGGAAGAAATGGAAGCAGTGACAGACTTTATTTTCCTGGGATCCAAGATCACCGCAGATGGTGACTGCAGCCATGAAATTAAAAGATGTTTACTTCTTGGGAGGAAAGCTATGGCGAACCTAGACAACTTAATAAAAAGCCGAGACATCACCCTGCCAACCAAGGTTCGCATAGTGAAAGGTATGGTTTTCCCAGTAGCAATGTATGGCTGTGAGAGCTGGACCACACGAAAGGCAGAGCGCCAAAGAATAGATGCTTTTGACTTATGGTGTTGGAGAAGACTCTTGAGAGTCCCCTGGACTGCAAGGAGATCCAATCGGTCAACCCTCCAGGAAGTCAAGCCTGATTGCTCCCTGGAAGGACAAATCCTGAAGCTGAAGCTCAAATACTTTGCCCACCTCATGAGAAGGGAGGACTCTTTAGAAAAGACCCTCATCCTGGGAAAGATTGAAGGCAAGAGGAGAAGGGGGCGGCAGAGGATGAGATGGTTGATAGTGTCACCGAAGCAATGAATATGAAATTGGGCGAACTCAGGAAGCTAGTGGAGGACAGGGAGGCCTGGCGTGCTGTGGTCCATGGGGTCGCAAAGAGTCGGACACGACTTAGCAACTGAATACCAACAACAAGGGAAGATGTGACAACAGGAAGATGTCATTAAGACAAGCAAAGTGGTAAGGGGTAGTACAGAAACCTCAACCAGGGGTAGTACAGAAACCTCAATTGGGCGAGCTCAGGAAGCTAGTGGAGGACAGGGATGTGTGGTCCATGGGGTCGCGAAGAGTCGGACACGATTTAACGACTGAACAACAACAAGCTTACTGAGTGATGAGAGGGAGAAACAGTGGCATATCCTCCTTAGTGATTCATGTTAAATTTCAAGAATGCCCTGCTCTCAACAATTTCTCTATACACATGAAAAGACCTTAACACAGCTTCTATCTGAGAGGCCCCAGAAAGTTAGTCACAAGGCTAGTAGCTGCAAAATTACCTTCAAATACCTCCTGAGGAATGCAAGGTGGCTAGCCCCACCCCTTCCTATGAGAGGAACCTGCTGTCCTTTAAAGTAGTGCCTCCCAACTGGTGGGTTGCAACCTACCAGCAGAACTGGAAGGCCATTCCCCCTTAAGGGGAGTGGTCCATCAATGACAGCCATGAAGACAGTTCAGCAATTTCAATTGCACTGCTGCCATTACCAAGGAACAAGTGGGATTGCACTTGTCATCCAGAGGGTGTCCGGGGCTCGCAGCCTTCTCTGCAGCCCTCCCCGCTGCTCTAAACAGCTGTTATCTCTGATTGTAACCCATTTCTAATTTTTGATTGAAAACTGGAAGTGGGCCATGATTAGAGTTAAGAGACTGTTTTGAGTAGTGGAGAGGGGCTGTGAGCCCTCCGTACCATCTGGATGGCCAGAGCTACCTCCAGATGTGTTAAAATGTCCCTTGGTCATGGTGGCAGTGCAGTTGCGCTGCTGTCCGACTCTCCCCACCCCTGCAAACACTAACCTGGTTCCTAATTTCCCTGGAGAAGTGTGGGAACCTGTGTTTTAAAGGCTTGTTGTCTGGTTCTGCAGCTATTGACTCCAGGCATGGGTTTCTGGTTACTTGCATAATCCTCAGGAGAATTTTCAGAGTCAGAAAAGAATGGAAGGGCTCCGTCCATTGGCTATGGAGGGAGTTCTGAGTCCATCTCCAGGAATACCTTTGCATAGAGGGTTCCAGAGTGTGTGCTGAGGGAATTTAGCAACTGAACAACAACATTCAAATGTTTTAAACTGGGACCCACTTTTTAGAATGGCAATTGTGTCGGGACTCAGCAGAAGTGATGTCATTAACCTGCTAGTGATGTCATAGCTGAAAGTGACATCATCAAACAAGAAGTGCTGTCATTGTGATATAATAAAATGACACTCCTGGAATGCAGACTGGCATTCTTGGACTGCAGCATTTGCACAACCAGGAAACATTCTGGACAGAAAGCAAGATTAGGACAAAATATGATTTAAAAGCACTGAACTAAAAATAATTTAAAAAAACAATTACTTGAAAATTCAAACTGTTAACATCCACAAAAGGAATATAACAAGAGTAAGGTCTGCAGTTTCCAAGATGGCTTCTCTCAGCTTTCCACAACCCACCTGACATCAGATCGCGACTCACCAAGTGGGTCCCAACCCACAGTTTGAATATGTTTGGAAACCACTGCCTTAGAGTATTCAGAGCACATCACAGTAATCTGTTCAACAACCTATAAAGCTGATCAGTATCTTTATTCCCATATTACAGATTCAGAGCTGACGTTGAGAGATAGTGGCTTTTCTGATGCTGAGGCAAACTTTGAGTTTTCCAGTTGCATTTCAACCTTTTAGCACACTGCTAGTCCCCCCAAGCTAAGCTTCCCTCATAGAATCCTGGGAATTATAGTTTAATGAGAGTGCTGAAAAGGGAAATTATTAAACCTGTTGCAGAACTATTGTTTCCATAATTTCCTGGAAAAGTAAATTAAACTAATTTGAACTGTAGTATAGCCATACCCTGTGAGGCAATTACTCAGAACAGGGCAAACTGGAGACCCTGGCTTGAATCTTCAGATTCTCACTGTATATTTCCAGATGGATCAGGTTGGCCTACTTTTGGGCTTTATGTCGGATTCTTTATCCCCCGGTCAGGATTAGTCCTATTCAGTGGCGTCATGAGGGGTGGTGTTGGGGTGGGTTGCACGGGGGGGGGTGATACCAGCAGGGACCAAAATTGCTAAAATCGCTGTTTTAAAATTTAATACCATCATGCTACATGACGTTGGATGTGGAATTTCACCCAGGAGAGTGTAATATCCTAATTCTATCAAAAGTTATGGCCAAAAAACTAAAACCCAAAAATACAACTTTTAATGTAAATTCGTGATTTTTTTAAAAAACACGATTTTACGGAATAATGCCATCATCTTATATTCCGCTGGATGTGGAATTTCACGAGGAATTCAATGAAAAAACACGGAGTGTCATATCTTAAATCTATCAAAAGCTATGGCCAAAAACTAAAAATACAACTTTTTATGTAAAAATCGCGATTTTTGAAAAAAAATCATTATCATGAGTCAGTTCTCATTTCTATGTATCAGAGCTAATACTTGAACTTTTATTTAATTGTGCGAGTATCATCAAATTGGTCATGGGTTTTTTATTGGTTACTAATTTGTTGGGTGACCTATACTATCATTAAATAAATAAATAAATAAAGTTGCTGTATGGTTTGGGAGGAGGAGATCCATCATGGGGGGGGGGGTGACATGCTGACCTCCCGCCCCACGTGACGCAAACTCTAGTGATGCCAATGGTCCTATTCATCAGGAAAATCCAGTCTATGGAATTCCATCTGACCTGTTAGGTTCATTGACTTCAGAGCAGGCTTTTAGAGCCCTGAAAGAAAGGCTCCATGATATAGAATACCAAGATCTGAATGTCAGTGTGGCTAAGGTGTGCACCCTATTTCATTTCATCTTCCGGTTAAGTTTGGGAGGTGGCCTGATTCTTTTTTAGAATGCCCCCATGAGCAAAGGGCATTTATCCTTAACCTTGGAGCTGCTATTTGGCAGATTCAGAGGTTACCATCAGAAAGAGAGTCTGCCCACATGTTGCATAATTTATGTAAAATAATTATGCCTGTAAAGGAACTAATTGACTGGCAGCCTAGTCCTACGTAAGGCCAACATAGTAAGGTCGACATAACAGGGCTGTATCCTAAAGCCCATTAGGAAGCAGCAGCAGCAAAGTGAGGACATTGGGAAGTTTTCCCCTTGCACCTGCGTACGCCCCTATGGACCTGCTCAGATCGGTGCCTGCAGTTTTGCAGGCACAGAGGAATGAGGACAGGAACGGCCTGAATCAGGGCCACCCTGGCCGGGGACGAGCTTTAGGATTTGGCACTACAGCTGTCCTGCATCCAGCTGAACCCCCGTCTCCGCCCACTGCTCCACCCAGATATGACCCCAGCACGTGAGGAATGCCCTCGTGGAGACCCTGTGCCAACCAAGTGCCACCAACACTCGACTGGCGCAAGGCTGGTGCTGCTGACGGTCATGGTGGCACCCGAGCTTCGGCACTGCTGCTTGCGCCAGTCCAGCGTCATAGTGCTGATGCAGACGTGCTTGATGGCACGTTTGCAACAGCGTTTGGCTGGCGCAAGAGTGTAGCGCTGGCACAATGGGGGTATAGGATTGCGCTGTAAGCCCCTCAAGCCTTGAGGCTGTTCATTAGGGCCTTTCCCCATGGTAAGAGCGCAGGGTGGTTGAGCTGTCTACTCGCCAATGTGTAAGGTCATGGAGGTCAGGATCAGTAGTGAGAGTCGCTGATAGTCCCACCCCTCCCTGCCCTTCACCCATCCTGGAATGCCTTCCCCACTCACCAGCTTGCGGAGCTCTCTCCAGTCATGTGGGGGCAGAGTTGCCACGGCATCACTCAAGTGCTGGTGGTAATGGCTTCATAGAGCCTTGTATGACAGGGACACAGGAGGAGCAAGAGTACTGCTCGTGTTAAGTCTGATAGGATTGGGCCTTTAGTCTTCAGTAAATGTATATAAGATTGCAACCTTATGGTTCAATCCTATCAAACCATTATGCTGGTGAAACATGTGAAACATTTATGGCATGTCACTTTATGGCTGTCGCAAATGCAGCTATGCTGGCATGTGTAACCTGGCCTCCACTATAAGTGGAAAGCAGCCAAGTCCATGCTCTGACAGACTAGGAATATCCACTGGAGGAGATAAGGCCTCACAGGGGGCAGGGGTGGGTGGAATGGGGTGGTGGGCAGATTGGGCCTGGGAGGAGGCAGATTCAGCAGCAGCAAGCTTTGCTGAATCCCAACCCCATTCCTGTGTTCAATCCACCTACACAGATCAACTTGGATGTGCCCCAAGGAAGACTCCAGAGGCTACACTCCCCTGCAGGATACAGAGGTAGCTGTGTTGGCACTGCTATGTTGCCACACGAGGAGTTAGTTACAATTGGGCTGTTAGACTTTCTTCCTCCTTGAGTTTATTTCTCTCTGGATAGGAGAATGACGACCAGATTAATTCTCCCTGCTATTAAATTTTGCTGTTTTACCAATTATAATTATTTTGTATGTGGAAAAAGAAGTGGGAATAACAAACAGTGTTGATTCATATAATGGGCTTTCATCTTGGCTTTAGGAATTATTACTCTTTCAGTTTCCATGTGTTCTTTCCTACAATATTTCATTTGCACTTGTTCTGTGTTCTTCCTGTGATGGAAATCCCAATGGAAAGTACTATGTCATGTAAATAATATACACATGACAGTCTATTATTTTGTATGGTTATTAATCCCTGCGGAGATCAGAGCTTTCTGCTTTTCCTTAATGCAAAATCCATAAGAACATTTCCTCATTGAAAAAGAAAAAGAAATGTTCTTTTCAGCTCAAACATGTGTTTTATAAAGACTGTACAAGAACACCCATGAGTTATATACCCATTTTAACTGCTGGATCCAGATTTCCTGAAAGATCTTTATCTCTCTGTTGGGTAGAATTTAACCCTAACCCTTTGAACTGGGGAACTCAGGACCAGAGGTGTAACTTGGGCAGAACCTGAGGGGCACCCACTCCAGGTGTTATGCCAATGGGGACACAGACCTGCTAAGGCCATCCAAGATGCTGGCCACAGCAAGATTTCATCTTCTACTACCTCTGTTTATTCAAAACACTTAGAGATGTTCCCACTTCTGCCACCACCTCTAAACAGCTGGACACAGCTGTTACTTAGAGGTAGTGTCATTGGGCACAATCTCACTTCCTGCTGCACACATCTCCTTTGGAAGGAAGGGGTCAGCAGGAAATGAAGTTGCCCACACCATCCCTGCTACTAAGCAGCAGCTGCTGCGAAGTTTCACTTCCTGCCACTGCTGGTGCCTTCTCCTTCGGAAAAAATGGGGTGAAAGGAAGCAAAATGACACCTTTGCCACAACACATCTAAACACCATCTCCTGCTTAGAGGTGGTGGTGGCAGGCCACAATTTCGCTTCCAGCTTCCCTGTTCCTTCCAAAGGAGAAGATACAGAGGCAGCAGGAAGTCAGTTCACAACTTCCACCTCGAAGCAGCAGAGGATACCAAAAAATCAGTTATGTCCGCAGTTGCATAACCATAAAGTAATTGGTGGTGACATGGTGACATCATCATAACACCACAAACTGCACTCCTTCAAAGGCGTACTTAGCCCACGTGCTGCCTAGGGTTATAGGAAATTTTGCTGCCCAGTCCCCCGTACAGTGAAATGGCATTAGGGTGCAATTCTAATCAACATTCCCACACCGGGGTAAGGGCAGTGCAGCTCCGAAGTAAGGGAACCAACAGTCCTTTAGCTTGAGGAGGCCTCTGTGACTGCCTCCCAACTGCAGCACACAGCACATGCCCCATTAGAACAGCTAAGTCAGTGCTGGGAAGTGGGTTAGGAGGATTGCATCTTCAATTAATGCATCACAATAATTAAACAAAGTATGTAAACCTTGCTACCGTATTATTACTATTAGCTACAAAAGTAGGGGGATTGCTTTAAGTATGGAGAATAATCCATTATGTGGTGAAATCATGGTTCCTGCCTAATGCAACCTGGCCTCTTTTTATTTTTCAAAATATAATATTATTTACTGACACCACTGGGGATTTGAACCTGTGCTCCTTCAGTCTCTAGCCACTGGCATTTACACACTAATGTGACCTGTGCTGGAACAGGCAGGCTGGCAGGCCTGCGCTGTGTTCAGCGCAGGTTGGGAGGCTGCTGGAGCTCACCACGGGGCAAGGGGAATTTTCTCCCCTTACCCCAAGGTAAGCGCCAGCCAGCCACCCTTATGGGCAGTGGAGGGATTCAAATAAATTAACAACCGGTTCTGTGTCCTTCAGAGCAGGCTTCAGGGCCATCCGCTGCCTTTCTTCCCTCTCCCAACCAAAAATTAGCAACCGGTTCTGCAGAACTGGTGAGAACTGGCTGAATTTCACCACTGCTTATGGGGCTGCTCAGATCTGCACTTACTATTTAGCAGGCTCAAGTCCAAGCAGCCCACGGGGCTGTAGGTTAAAGATCTGGCATAACTGCCAGATTCTGGATCCACCCAGGCCGCCCTGCCCACATGGTCTCCTCCAGCGGTGTCATCCTACCGGCTCGCTGGGCGGAGTTTCTTTGCTCGCTGGGAGGGTTTCCGTGGTGATCGGCAGCGTGCTCGCTGCCTCCCGTTGCGTAATGGCAAAAGCCCGCCCGCTGCAGCGGGCGGGCTTTCGCCATTACACAACGGGAGGCAGCGAGCACGCTGCCGATCACCACGGAAAACCTCCCAGTGAATGAAGAAACTCCGCCCAGTGAACCGGTAGGATGACACCGCTGGTCTCCTCCCTCCACCCCATTCCGTCTCCCTCCCACCTCTCCCTGCCCCCAAAATCACCTATGCTGGCAGAGCCCCCCCCCCCCCGTCCTCTGCACAGCTGGGATGATGTTGCTGCCTGCATTGGCCCACTGCCCTTCTGGCTGGCGCAAACATGCCTTACAGCCAATTTGTGACAGCCTTGGGCTGATGCAAGCGGCTTGTGTCAGCCCAGGGTAATTCTTAGATAGAGCCCTGAGCCATTCAAGCCCTTTATAAATATCTGAGCAAAGGGAGTGATCCTGCAACCCCCACGTGCCCTTCTGGGCAGCTAGGCCTGTCTCAGGAGGAGAGGAAGGGGTGGAGTCTCAGGGGCGGAACCTAACCATAAAAAGCAGGAAGCAGCCGGTGATGAGGGCAGTCATGTATGGGAAGGCAGAGCAGGAGGTGGTGGCGCAACAGCTTCCTACTCCCAGGATAATCCCCTGTGGGGTCAATAAATAATTATATTTAGGAAAATAAAAAAGGGAGCAGGTGGCATCACGCAGGAACCATGATTCATGCAGTGGGGAGTCCTGGGAAAATCGGGAAGATGAGAGACTGTGTGGATCTGGGAGCAAGAAGGGGCAGCAAATAGGGGCGTAAATAAAGGCACGTGAACAAGGGGAGCTCAAAATGCTGACCCTGCTTCTCTGCCACCAGAACCATGTGATTCCCTGGCCTCCCTGCTAGTTATGCCATTGCTCCCCTTCAGATCTGTAGCTGCTTATAGTGAATGGCAGTAAGACACCTTGCCTTGGAAAATCATTGGTATTGGTGCTTTTACGCATATTTGTTTGGAAAAGAGCGGTAAGTATTACAAAAAATGTGTCTTTTTAACATTTGCAGCAGAATTAACAGTTTTTGGTTGGAGTTGCCTAATGCCTCCTCCAATACTCAGAAGTTTACATATGTATGTGATTTTGTACCCAAATAGCCAGATATACATACTGAAAAGAAATGCATTAGTGTGCTTGTATATTAGTACTTCCCTTGGAACCCTGTAATTCTTAGTAACAAAAAAAAAAGATCCTAAGGATTACTTCTTTGGGGAATTGTTTTTTCCAATCCTCCCTCCCTCCCTCCCTCAATCCACTTTCCTTCACTTTTGCCACCATCTGGTAAATTAGATTTTGTTTCTTTTGTCCAGCCACGCCTGCTTTAGCGTATTTTTCATTCCCTCACTTTCTCATTCCATCTTCCAAACAACCTCATGCTCAGTGCTCTCCAGTGATCTTCCATGCAAGCTGGAATTTTCTTTTCTTTTTCTTTTGTTTTTAATTGGCTTGGTGAGCACACCACAGAGGATGTTTACTTCGGAAGGAAAGCCTGACGTGAATCTAATAGGAGCATGGAGGACTGGTCCCAGACTTTTAAGAGAGCCTAGAGGGGCTTCTATGCCAGAATTTCATCTCTGGTGGACAGCCTGCAGTGTTCAGATTGATTCCTGCACAGTGTCTTATACTGATGAAAGGGATGCATCCCAAAGAAACAGAATTATCAGAAGAAACCATACATGCAAATGCACAGCCAGCCTTGAAATGACTTCAGTGAGGCACAGATCATGCCTCAGTTCCACATAGATCTCTAGCTGACTATTTTACCAGACACCATCTCTTATAATAATCATAACATCAGTCAGCTACACACTGATTAATATTCCTGTTCCTCAGACTTTACCAACCTTTAAGTTAAAACAATAGGTGAAGCCATTATACATCTCAAAATATTTTTGCATCTTATTTAAGTAATTAAAAGGTTTTTATTCGGCCTTTTCTCTGCCGGGACAGACGCCCAAGGCAGCTCACAATTCTCAAATTAAAAATATACAACACATAAAATCACAGTGATATAAATAAAACAATTGGAGGAGGGCAAACTATTTACAATCCAGGTACTGCTGCAGAGGCCCAGGAGGCAGACAACCCATCACCAAATGCCAGATGAAACAAAAATGTTTTGAGCCCTCACCTAAATACCTTGAGGGAGGGGTAGATCTCAGTTCCCCTGGTAGGGAGTTCCATAATTGAGGCACCACTACTGAGAAGGCTCACCCCCATGCTGCCTAACTTGGGAGAAAGGCAGCACTTGCAGGAAGGTCCCCCAGATGATCTAAGAGACAGAATGTATGGGTGAAGGCAATCCCTCAGATATCTTGGCCGCAAACCATGAAGGACTTTATAGGCCAGAACCATTACCTTGATTTGGACCCTGAAACGATGGGCAGCCACATGGCTCTCCAGGGTCAGCTGTGAATCCAAAAGCAATCACATTTAAGTTTTTTTAATGAAATTTACAATATTACATTTATTAGGCTGTTCATGGCGTAATATAGGATGCTGAAACAGCTGCTGCTGTATCCTGAATAGCCAGAGGCAGCCAGAGGTCTTGTCAGGGAACATTTGCTCCCTTACTCCATGTTGAGCCCTAGCAGCCTCTATGGGTCTACTCCAAGCCTTGACAACTCAATCGCTGGCACAGAACCAGGCAGCCTGTGTAGGGCTTTCAGGCTCAGGATGGGGGTTAGGCAAAGGTTGTCCCTGCCTCTCCTGGGCCTGAATCAACCTTCAACCTGCCTTTCCCCACCCCGAAACAGCCCTCCCCACCCCCATTCTGTCTCCCTTCCTTTCCTGTCATTCAGCATTGGCCTTATCCCGATTGGTGGGCACTGCTACAACACAGTGCGCAGACCAGTATGTCAAAAATACTCATCTCCGCATGGTTGCAATATGCATTTGTAACAGTGCATTTGCTGCTCATCCCGTCTTTAAGAGTCAGCTTAGGATTGGGCTGTAGGTGACCTTAGGCAAGCTTTTTAGACTCAGCTCCCCATCTGAAATATGAGAATAATAATACTTAGCTTACCGAGTTGTTATAAGGATAACATATAAAACCTGTGAAGTGCCTCACTCACGCAGAAAGCTCTATACAAATGTTATTATTGTGATTTAGCCCTCA
This sequence comes from Lerista edwardsae, assembly GCA_029204185.1. Lineage (NCBI taxonomy): Eukaryota > Metazoa > Chordata > Lepidosauria > Squamata > Scincidae > Lerista > Lerista edwardsae. The sequence goes on from JAJKFI010000032.1 coordinate 8,913,443, forward strand.
CTATAAGCAAGAAGACTGAATTTAGTTGTGCCTAATGGATTCCATTGGTTTCAGTGGGACTAGCAGGGCAGTCCTATGCAGGTCTACTCTGAAGTAAGTCTTGTTGAATTTACAGTACAATCCCGGGCTGCCTGTTGTTCTGAAGCCGGCCGGCACAAGGGAGGCACCATGCTGGGATGAGGATGGGAGTGGGCAGTGGGGGGGGGAGGTTCTGGGCAGGATGACATCGCGATGTGGGTGGGCTGAAAGGCGTGCCGGCCTGTCCAGGAGGCGGGTTTGGGAATCAGCCATAAGCCCGAATCTGAAGCCCAATCGGGAGGCCATGCAGCCCCGATTGGGGCTGTTTGGTTTCCTCGGATCTGTGCCTGCTGTTTAGGGCACAAACTTGCCCTTGCCGTGGTGAAGCTCCAGCCTCAGCTATTCTGCGTCAGGATATGGCACAGGCCAGCAGGCCTCACCATTCCGGCATAGTACAGGATTGTGCCCTTAGAGGTTTTACTCCCAGTTAAGCGTGTAAGAGATTTCAGCCTTAGCCACATCAAACGTCAGCTAGAACAGAACCAATGACTAGGTCAGAAGTGCACGGTCTTATGAATGTGAAATGTTCTTTTCTTGCATTTGAGCCTTTCAAGTTTCTTTGCAACAGTTGCCCAGGAAAAAAAAAGCCCCAACTTAAAATGCAGTTAATCATATTCATCTCAAAGTTTGGGCACTCTGCAAGTTGTGGTCAGTATAACCATCATTATAGTATGTCTGAGCCATGTCTTAAATTCTAGTATTCAATTCTGTAAAAATAATAACCATGAAACTGGTCCACTTCAGAGAGTATCTTTGCCAATCAAAATATCAAACTGTTCCATCAAAGAACCACACACACACCTACACACACACACATTATTTCCCCTTCAAATTTCTTCATTTATTGAATCATATTTCTAAGAGATTTCGATCATAAGTCAGGTGATTTACTGATCTACTCTGCATCATCAGCTTGAAAGTGTAATTTCAAAGGCTGTATGGATTTATGTTTGAATTCGACAAAGCTTAAAAGAAGACACATTGACTTTTTATTATATAAAAGTCATTTTACACTGGTCCTCATGGGATAGCTAGAGAGTAGCAGCCCAACCCTAAGCACTGCCGACATAGTAAGGCTGACATAGCAGGGCTGTATCCTAAAGCCCATTAGGAGGCAGCAGCAGCAAAGTGCAGGACAAGGGGAGGTTTTCCCCTTGCACCCACATAAGTCCCAGTCATCCCTATTATATGGGGCTGCTTGGATCTGCACCTGCTGTTTTGCAGGCGCAGGTCAACGTGTGCAGGAGTGGCCCGAATTGAGGCCGCCCTGGCTGGGGATGGGATTTAGGATTTGGCACTAGGGCTGTCATGTGTCTCTGCCCCCGTTGCGGCCCACTGCGCTGCCCAGTTACACCTCCGGAATGCTCTGGAACGCCCTCGCCGAGGTCCTGCACCAACCAAGCGCCCCTAATGCTCATCTGGTGTAAAGCCGGCGCTGCTGATGGTTGCATTGGCGCCTGAGCATTTGCACTGCTGCTTGCGCCAGTCCAGCACTGTACTGCCAGCACTGACGTGCTTGATGGCACGTTTGCGACAGCACAGGACTGGCGCAAGAGCATAGTGCTGGTGCAACACAGGCATAGGATTGCACTTTCAAACACTGCACCAATCACTATATTAATGCAGAAATCAATGGTCTGGGTATAAAAGGTTGAGTATTCATCTATACAGTACATATTCAATCTCTTCCTGCTGCAACTGCAAAGAAGGCAAAGGAGACAACAGTAACTAATTTAATGGTAAAAATGCCTGTTCAATGAAAACTAATTAGATCCTGCTTTCATGTCACAGAGGCCGTTAAACCTTTGTCAGATTACAATGTAAAATCATGACATGTCAAACTAGATAATTTCTCTCTTCTATAATTTGGGGCCGTGCTTGATTTTCATAAGTAAACTGTATGTGCAGAGAGTCTGCTCCAGATTAGAACTGTGGCAGGTGGAGGAGAATAGTCACCCTTTTGCTTTCACTGGAATTCAGATCTGAAGCATTCACCATCCTATCCCAGAACCATCCCAGAAGGAAATAGCAGCTGTGGCGTATATGTGATTCAGATTTTGACGAGGGTATGGAATCCCTGAAGATAGAAGATTTGAGTAATATTGCTCAAAATAAGCAAGATCCATTCTTATCAGTTTGTCACCCTTCAACTTTGGCAGACCTAGAGTTCATTCTTATTTGTCATGGCACACAGGAATAACTTGGCACCTCCCTGCAGCAAATAAAGGTTTGATTGACAAATGACAGTGACCTGATTCTTTCTTTGGTTGAAATCAGTATAAGCTAAATCTCTTCAACACTATTCAAGGAGGATTAATGTAAAGGAACTATGCCTGAAATTCTGAAAGTTTAAAAGAAATATCCCAGATAAATTCTCTTTGCCTAAACATTTCGGCTCTGAAAGTTTATCATACCATTATTTATACTGAATACATAACTCATTGATCTGTCTTTTCCTTAATAACATTTAGAAGTCAAAGTGTTTCACATATCTTGTTGTAATCCTCACTGCCCTGTAGTGGATGTTCATATTATTAAATCCCCCCCCATTGCAAATAGAGGGATGAAGCTGAAAGAAAGTGGTATGCATATGGCAAACCTGTGAACTTATAACAGAAGTGAGATCTGAACCAGGGACTTCTTGAGTCATAGATCAATCTATTAGCCAGTACACTTTTTTGTTTATACAGGCAAGGAATTAGGTTGAGGACAAAAGAATGCCCCTGGATAATGAAAGACCCTAATTTAGGAGAGATTGCATATTTTGGAAAAGTAGGGCATCCATTTATATTTATATATTCTTTTTTTAAAAAAAAATTTTATATGCCACCTTTCTGCACTTGTGCACATTTAACCTATGCAAATGAGCGAAGGTTTGTTCTTTTGTCTTGGAACAGTGGCAACATTTTCCTAAATTGTTGGCTCTTGATTGCCTAAGAGCACAATCCTAACCTAGAGTTAGGCTGGCACAAGTCACTAGTGCTGCCCAGGAGTGTTGTAAATGTTCTGTAAAGAGTGTTTGCACCACTATCAAAGTCTCCAAGAGTGTTGCAAACATGCTTTATGGCATGTTTGCAACTCTCCTGGGCCAGCACTAGTGACTTGTGCCAGCCTAACTCCAGATTAGGATTGTGCCCTAAGGAAGACAAAGGAAACACTCATGGTTCAGTAGACAAGTCTGGTTAGCATGGTAAGGATGGGATGGCCTGCAAAATAGGACAATGAGATAGAGGGAGGGACTAGAGGATCTGAGCAACAGGAAAGTCAAGTTGGAAAGTCAAGGAGCAGACGGCTGAATTTGATTACAAGACAGGAAAGTAAGGAAGTAGACTGGAGATCTGGTTCTGGAGGAGCTCTCAAAATTCAGCTGTAACACAAGCGAGTGCTCAGGTGAGTCTGAACCGTTTATAAATCCCACTTTTCCTTAGATCTAGTTGGGTCCTGATCACGAGCCTCCCTCATTGGGCCCCTTTCTCGCACATTGGCCCAAATGGATGGAGGCCTGAAGCAGCCTGTAAAGGCTGGTGCAAGGCCTGGCAACCATCATCCATCTTGTCTGTCTGTCTGTCTGTCAGCCATCTTCTGTCTGTTTCCCAGTCCCTGGGAACTGTCTGCTTTGTTTGAGCTATTTCCACGGGAAGCTAAATAAGATGGACACAAAACAATGACCTTAGTAGCTGCACCTTCTCAGTGTTACGAGAACCTGGGAATAGAATGCATGTCCACTTCAAAGTCCCAGGCTATGTTTATTCTTAAGTTAGATGTACCTGCTAGATAGCTCTTCTTCCTAATGATGGGAACATGCCTTACTGATTGCTGTCAAGTAGTCTATTTCCATGGAGTGGATCTCAACAGTTTCTCAACAGTTTGAGAAACACTGTTTTAGACAACTAAGGGCACAATCCTAACCAATTTTCTAGCACCTGGGTAAGAGCAATGCAACTCTGCGGTAAGGGAACATCCCTTACCTTAAGGAGGCCTCCATGAATGCCTCCCCAATGACAAGATGCAGCACATGTCCCATTGGCACCGCTATGCCAGTGCTAGAAAGTTGGTTAGGATTGCACACTAAAGCCTTGGACTAGATTCACTTCTTCCTCTGATCCAAAAGAAACTCCAGCCTGCAGTGAGAGCTACCATGGGCTGAAACATAGTCAAACAAGGATTTATTCACCAGTTTGGGATCTCAACCCTGATCTAGCACGACCTCCTAGGGTCCTAAGTGTAATAAGGAGAGTCTGGAACAGGTTCAGATGGGGGCACTAGGTTCCCAGAACCTCCAGTTTCTCTTTGGGGGAGGTGGATTACAGTGGTTTTTTTAGATTGTATTTGGTGCCACACCCATTGACAAGCCCCTCTTCATCAGCAGAGGCTTCCTCCAAGAACTGGTTTAACCAAGATGTAATAGCACTAAACATACCACCCGTATATATGGCCTCCAACACCTTCCCAATTAAATCTCAAAGGTAGTGTGACAATTCAATGTTGCTTTGATATTACTCCATGATTATTATTAAACAATAATTAATTCATGTGGCTATTTGACATAAATAGAATCAAAATATATTCAGCTGCAGACTTAATCTATTCATTCTGTTAAGGGAAAAACCCTGATAATGGCTTATTACAAAAAAGCATCTGGATCTTGTTTGAGAACATATTCACTCTGAAAATTGGAATTCACTTTTTATTGAGTATCTGATAAGCAGAGATAAATCAGAATGATAATATAGGTCAGTATGTCCTGTCCCAGATCAAGGCATAAGTACCTGATAAAAATCTGATGTTTGTGAGAAACGGCAAACAAAGATTTTTCAGTGCAAGTTTAGGAGTTCACTTTATATATTAAAAAAATTTTTTAAACCAGGCAACTAATGATCCTTTGTCAACAGATAAAGTCTGTTGTGCAATTTGCTGTATGAAAAAGAAGACCATATAGGCAATTTCCTGTACATAGGCCATCTTCAATTTTGCAGACATCCATTAATGTAGCAGAATGCTGCTTTCTTGTGTAATACAACTACTGTATAGTGTTTATTCAGCCCTTGTGTACTCACATGAGTTTGACACTAATCAGCAGTAATAGCACAATTACTGATCTGTGCTGGAAAATAACATTCATTGACTTAGGAAAAGTGCTCCTTGGTTTCAGCCTTCATTCTTGGAGACCTTGGCCTTTCACAATACCATTTAATTTTGGCAAATTCCCAAAATATATTAGTCATGAACTCATTAAAGATACAACAGGCAACACAGTACACAAAACACCATGCTTCCCTCAGCATTCCTAAATAATCTCTTCCGGAATACTTATCTTAAATTCTGTCTCATTATTACTTTAGCATATTTACATAAATGAACTCATCAACAAAAAAGCAGAAGCTGCAGGAAACATTTCATACAGGTTATGTCATTATGTTCTAAATTTTATTTTTCATATGTGTAAGAAAAATCTTTGTTGAGAAATCAGAGTCCAGCAGAAAATCCACTTTGTGGGAAGATACTGTGTATGTATACAGTATGTATATGGGGAGATATGTATGTATTAATGGTAAGAGTGGTTCAGCAGTGGAACAAATTAACAAGGGAGGTGGTGGATTCTCCTTCACTGAAGATCTTCAAACTGAGGTTCAACAGACACCTGCAAGAAATGTTCTAGAACAGTGTTTCTCAAACGGCAGGTCATTATCCACTTGGTGGGTCACAACTTGATATCAGGTGAGTTGCGGAAAGCTGGGAGCAGCCATCTTGGAAGCTGCAGACCTTACTTTTGCTATATTCCTTTTGTGAATATTAACAGTTTCAATTTTCAATTGAGGGTGTTTTTTTTTAATTTAAATTTTTTGTTCAGTGCTTTTACATAATATTTTGTCCTAATCTTGCTTTCTGTCAGGGATGTTTAATGTTTGTCATGTGCAATTGTTGCAGTCCAAGAATGCCAGTTTGCATTCTAGGAGTGTCATTATACTACATCACAATAATGGCACATCCTTCTTGATGATGCCACTTCTGGCTATGACATCACTTCTAGGTTAATAACATCACCTCCAGGGGTCCCAACGTGAGTGCCATTCCAAAAAGGGGGTCCTGGTCTAAAAAGCTTGAGAAGCACTGCTCTAGAACAGTGATTCCCAAAGTCCTATTCAGACCTTGGGAACTCTGTAAGTGTTTGTGTGAGCAAGGGAGAGGATCTCCACAATCATGCTGCTGCTGGGCAGGAAAGGGTTTTTAAAACACCTGGGGTTTGCTATGGCTCTCCAGAGGGTCAGTTTTGTGCCAAAAACTGGAAGTGTTTTTTAAAAAAACCTTTCTCAATAGTTTGAAGCCTCGGGGAGGGCTGCAGAGGGGATAACAGGCTCCCCAGACCATCTAGAGAGCCAAAGCAAACCCCAGGTGAATTTTAAAAAAATCCTCTTCCCTTCCTGGCACATTTCTAGGCCATTCCCCTTAAACCCTTTTCTGGGTCTCCTGATGGGTTGGAATGTGCCAGTTTGGGAAAGACTGCTCTAGAAGGAACTATCCATCCATCCAGTGGTGTCATTCAAATGATTTAGGAACAGGAACTCACTTTTGATTGGCACTTGTCGGGAACCCGGAACCAGCCACGGAGCCCGTTAGGATCCGGAACGCCTGTTCTGGTCCGTTCCCCCTGAATGACATCACTGCATCCATCCCCAGATGATTTTGCAGCAGGGCAAGAAATAGAGACAACAGCCAGCCAATTTCATGTGAAGGGAGGAGGAAATAGAAAGAGGGACTGCACTAAATCAGTGATGACAATCAAGGATCATCCTTAGCCAGAGGAGGATTAATGGTGAATTTCTTCCTACCTAATGGCCAGGTTAAAGAGGAGGAGAGGAAATGATTAAAGGCCCAATCCTATCCAACTTTCCAGGGCTGATGCAGCCACTATGTAGCCTCAAGGTAAGGGAACAAATTTTCCCCTACCTTGAGGAGATCTCTGTGACTGCCCCACCACTGCAGAATGCAGCAGTTCCTTCATTGACACAGCTATATCAGAGCTGGAACGTTGGATAGGATTGGGCCCTAAGCAGTGGTGTCATCTACAAACAAGGAATGGGAACCATGGGCGGGACTTCTGTGTGATTGGCAGCCTGCCTGTTTCGTTCCGCGGCTGCCCTGGCCTCAGGGGGGGGCTGCCCCTGGTTTGCGTGCCCCACCGCTGTTTGCCCAGGCTCCGGCATGCCCCCTACCCGTCTCCTCTGGCAAGCAGGCACCCCCCCCCCGAGGCCAGGGCAGCTGCGGAACGGGGCAGGCGGGCAGCCAATCACGCGGAAGACCCGCCCAGCGTTCCCGTTCCTTGTTTGTAGATGACACCACTGGCCCTAAGTGACACGAGAGGAAAAAGTCCTTTATTCTTTAATTCTGTTGATGCTGAGGAAGGTGCTGGCAATAGCCCATTCAGGCTGTGTGTGTGTTCTGCTCTCAACAGGTTCAGCTCATGCTGTGCTAGACTAAAGCCCAGACCAGATTTGCAGCGAATCCATGTGAAAATACATCTGTGAATCACATTCATGTATTTCATTCAAGTGGGATTTGCAATCACATGTTCACTGCACTCTAAAGCTTTCTTCATGGCAGAATCTGTGTTAGTTCATCCTGCACTGCTAATCATCCTTTGGCAGACTTCCTGTGTCTGCAAGAATTCCAGGAGCACTTGCCTGTTGAACAGGATAGGAGATTCCCCCTGTGGGCTTGCCCTTCTGAGGCATGACATGACTGACAACCCAATTCTAAACAGTGCTGGCATAGCAAGGCCGGTGCAGCAGGGCTGCATCCTAAGGCCATTGGGAGGCAACAACAGTGCAGCAAGAGGTTTTCCCCTTGCACCCAGGTAAGCCCCAGCCAGCACTATGGGGCTGCTTGGATCTGCACTTGCTGATTTGCAGGCGCAGGTCAACGTGCACAGCAGCAGCCTGAATCAGGGCCGCCCTGACCGGGGACAGACTCAATCTTGCACTGGGATGCTGAGATATCAGCTGTGAACTGGGATGCTTTTGCCCAGTTTAGACTGGTGCACCAGCCACGGCCTTTCTTGAGTCAGTCAGACATAACTACGGTTGTCTACCGTAGTCACGGGTTATTTCATATTGGATTGTTGTTGTTGTTGTTGTTGTTGTTGTTGTTGTTGTTGTTATTATTATTATTATTATTATTATTATTATTATTATTATTATTATTATATTGGCCAAGTATATAAACTATACCTGGAATTTGATACGGCCACCGGCTACATACATACAATACTACACATACATAGTAAACAAAGAATACACAGAACAAATAAGGGCATATTCAGAATAAACCATTGCCTCAAACTCCTAGTCGCATCAACATAATTACAAATTCAGCAATTTAATGGCACAAGGAAAAAACTATTTTTGTGCCTCGATGTTTTAGTATACAGAGTCTTATATCGACGACCAGAGGGGAGAAGATTGAACAAGTTATGGCCAGGGTGCAACGGATCTGCAGCGATCTTTTCTGCTCGCTTTTTAACCCGAGCAGTATACAGATCTTCTATTGAAGGCAGATCAGTTCTGATTATTTTTTCAGCAGTTCTAACAGTCCTCTGGAGCCTTTGCTTATCCAGTTTGGTTGCCGAGCCAAACCAAACGGTTATGGAAGTACAGAGGACAGATTCAATAATGCCTCTGTAAAATTGAACAAGCAGCTCTCGAGGCAAATTGAATTTCCGAAGTTGACGTAGGAAATACAGTCGCTGATGAGCTTTTTTAATAATACCACTAATATTAATTGACCATTTCAAATCTCGGGAGAGTACAGAACCCAGGAACTTAAACGACTCTACCACAGAAACCGTGCTGCTTAGGATAGAAAGTGGGAGTAAAAGAGGGGGGTGCTTCCGGAAATCTACTATCATCTCCACAGTTTTCTGTGAGTTGAGCACTAAGCTGTTACTGTTGCACCACGCAACAAGATGCTCAACTTCCCGTCTGTATGCAGACTCATCACCATTCTTAATAAGACCAATAACCGTCGTATCGTCTGCAAACTTTAAGATCTTAACAGAGGGGTCCATAGAAATACAATCATTTGTATATGAGAAAAGCAGCGGAGAGAGCACACACCCTTGAGGGGCTCCCATGCTAACTGTACAAGTATTAGATATAATTTCCCCCAACCTCAACTGCTGTTTCCTATCTGTCAGAAAGCTATATATCCATTTACAGACAGAAATAGGTACATTTAGATGAATCAATTTAGAGTACAAATTAGATGGAACAATTGTGTTGAACGCTGAGCTGAAATCAACAAAAAGAACCCGTACATAAGACCCCGGAGAATCCAGATGTTGTAAGATATAGTGCATCGCCATATTGACAGCATCATCTACTGATCTGTTAGGCCGATATGCAAATTGGAAAGGGTCCAACAAAGGATCAGTGATGTCCTTCAAATAGGCTAGCACCAATCTCTTGAGGACTTTCATTACTACAGATGTTAAAGCAATAGGTCTATAGTCGTTCAGCCCACTAATGGAAGCTTTCTTAGGTACTGGGGTAATGATGGAGGTTTTAAAGCATGTGGGAACACTACACAACTCCAATGAGCTGTTAAAAATCCGTGTTAAGATGGGGGCCAATTGTGGAGCGCACACTTTCAAGCAAAGAGGAGTCACCCCATCTGCACCCGGAGCTTTTTTGACCTTCTGTGTCTGAAGAAGGTCTCGCACATCCTTTTCGCAAATCACTAAAGAAGTAGGTCCAGGAGATGTAGAAATGGCAGTGGAGGAAACAGTTTTTGGTACCTCTAAACCCAAATGATTAACAGCAGATGATAATGGTGGTATTTCAAATCTGCAATAAAACTCGTTCAGGTCGTCAGCCAATTTGCGGTTCTCCAAAACCGGGGAAGATGTTTTCTTATAGCCCGTAATGTTCTGTAGGTTCCTCCAAAGAGTAGCAGAATCATGATTTTTCATTTGTGTCTTCAGTTTATCACTATACGTTCTTTTTGCCACTCGAATTTCCTTATTCAATGCATTCCTAGCCTGATTATACAAAGTTCTCTCTCCTTTTTTATAAGCCACCTCTTTAGCATGTCGAAATTTCTTAAGCCTTGCTGTAAACCAGGCTTTGTTGTTGTTATATATACGCACGGTCTTAGTAGGCACACATAAGTCCTCACAAAACTTAATATATGATGTTACAGTTTCGGTAAGTTCATCTAAGTTGTTAGAAGCAGTTTCAAAGATATTCCAATCAGTACAATCAAAGCAAGCCTGCAATTTTGACTTTGCATCCTCAGTCCAACACTTTACTGTCTTGACCACTGGCTTAACAGCTTTCAGTTTCTGTTTGTAAGTTGGTATAAGAAAAATCAAGCAGTGGTCAGAGAGACCGAGGGCAGCACGAGGGACAGAACGATAAGCACCCTTAATAGTGGTATAACAATGATCTAATGTATTCTTGTCCCTAGTAGAACAACTAACGTGCTGTTTATAACAAGGCATTTTGCATTGGGCTAACTTTGAAGACCATCCAGAAACATCAACCAGTACAGAATGCTGCTGCATGATGGTTTGCTTGCATAAAGCTTCTATAATCTGCATTGGATGCTATTCTTTTTCTGGGTGCATCAAGGTACCTATTTTGACCTTTTAAACTGTAAATAGACATATTACCCACCCAGCCATCCTCTGTAAGCCTGACTCCAGCTGGTGGATCTCTCTTCAGATACTACAATTTCATCTAGGGGGCAATCCTTAACGGAAACAAGGGTTTTGGCACTCTTCCTGCTCTCTAGACACATGGTATACATTAGATTTCAAGAGCGGGGCAGAATGCTTAACAAAGCTCTGGAAGTGTTTGATTCTGCACATGCACAGAACTCTGCTACGTATGCCTGCATAGATGAGCACTCAAAGAATTATAGTTACTTGTAAGCCACTTACTGGATATTTAATAGAAGATGGAGACTGTATTTATTTGAAGATACCAGGTAGTTCCTTTCCTATGATCCCACAGTTCTTTCTGACATGGGACAGAATCTGCAAAATGCTGTCCCCAAAAGCCCTTTTAAAAATGTTGTTAATAGCGGATTCTATAATGACAAATAGTCTGGAGACTCAGAGATTAAGATGACTCATCAATAACTAACTGTGCTTCTCTAAACGCTTACTAACTGATGATGGCTGCATGATAGGCAAAGAGAACCATGAGTAACCCATGCCACTCGTCATCAGATCTTTGAGAGCCCTCTGGAGATACCCACGTTGATGCTGAATACATCTTGTTTCTGGGGTGTGTGTTAATTTAAATGCTGTATGATTCACTGACTCCTGCTGTTTCCTTGCAAATGTGGGCACGATACACTTACATTTTCAAGCAATATTTTTTAAAAATTGCTTCAGCTAGTGCCTACCCTCTATTTTTATCAACATGTAAGCCATGTTATACTCCATGTAAAATGACCTGTGCTTCCAATTTAATGTTGGTTCTTTATCAAGGTGAAACATTGCATTTTCAAGTGTCTATGTGGTTTTTCTGACTCTTATTTTTTTATCATTGATATACCTATTATCATCCATAGTATCTCTTTGTAGTGAATGGGATTGCCTTATGGGGGAAGGCAGCAAAATATCTCAGGGACTGATGTAAATTAGACTGATAGATGAAAGCAAAGATCCAATCCAACCCTGTTTCCAACAGCCAACTATATTCTTCTGAGAAACTAATTATCTGGTGTTTCTTATCCCTGGCATCAAATAATCAGAAATATACTACTTATGGATCTAGTGAATTCATTTTTTTTCTTAAATCTTCATAGGCTTTTTATTTGGGGGAATGTGTTTCAATATTTTGCAAAAGGTGCATATTTTCAAGTACACCCCTGACTTGCTACTGGGAATTCTGAAGACCTCTTTCATAATGTGTTACTCCATGGTAGTTGTCTCATCTTTTTCCCCCTATATTTGTTGATTGAGGATTTGGGGAGGTATAGTAATTTTTATAAAGTGAGAGTTATGATTATATTATTATTGTAGGATGCAATCCACAGCCCCTCTGTGTGGTGCTGACATGATTCCCTTCCCCAACACCAATAGCTCAGCCATCAAAACCTCAGCAAATTCCAAACATCATTTACCTATAATGCACATTCAGTGTGCATGGTGCTTTACAATTGAAAAAGAGACTAATCCTTGCCCTGAGGGCCATAGCGAGGACCTACCCAGACATGAGTGGAATGATGCACGGCAATCTTGCACCTTCTGTGTGCCTAGGAAATATGGTGGATAGTAACGTGTGTGTGTGTGTGTGTGTGTGTGTGTGTGTGTGTGTGTGTGTGTG
>JAJKFI010000032.1:8925865-9037919 GCA_029204185.1 Lerista edwardsae
ATTTGTCCCTGGAAATCCATTGCCAGCCATAGGACACAAGCAAGGATAAATATAGATCTTTTATGCTTGCCTCCCCAGGACTCCAGCTCTGGAGGCTGGTAAGTGTAAAAAAGAAAACCTCCCATCCCCAGCAGAAGCACAATCCTGGGGATCACGTTGCTGCCTTCTCCCCTCCCTGCCTTAAAGGGACAGGGAGAAGTGCTTCCCTGGCTGGTGGGTCACGACCAGTGGTGTCATCTGTTAATGAACAGAGGGAATGCTGGGCGGGACTTAAGCTCTGATTGGCTGCCTGTCTGTTGCATTCTGCCGCCTGCCCCGCACTGCCCTGGCCTCGGAGGGGGCGCCTGCTCACCACAGGAGATGGGGGCACGCGCCAGGTGCCTGAGCAGCGGTGGGGTGCGCCAACCGGAGGCACCCCGCGCGGCAGGTGGGCAGGCAGCGGAACATGACAGGCTGCCAATCACGCGTAAGTTCCGCCCAGCGTTCCCTCTGTTCATTAACAGATGACACCACTGGTCACGACCCACCAGTTTGGGAACCACTGATATATAACGTGATGGTATTATTCCTAAAACCTGTGATTTTAACCATTTTGGTCACTAGTGGTGTCATCCCCCCTGAAGGTGGCACTGTGGGTGCCCAGTCCCCTGGCTAGCTATGCCACTGATTAGTTCTTCTTTGTAAAAATAAAGACTAAAGAGTATTACGCTGTAAGTAATTAGGGAGCTGGATGGGGAACCATGATACAGCAGCGGTTTTGCTATAAATCGGGTAAAAGCAGGGTTGGAACTGGCAGTGGCCTTCTCCACCGCCAGATCCTATCCTTCGTGTCAGGCCCCGCGTAGATGCTCTCAGGTCTGTGCTGGCAAAATAGCTGATGCAGCCTAGAGGAGGCCCATTGCCAGGCCAGGTCACCTTTTCCCAAGGTGCCTCCTGCAGCTGCTGTGGCACCCATAGGATGCAGCAGTAGCCATTTTGGTACTGCTGCTAGTACGGGGGCCCAGCACCTTAGGATTGGGCTATTGATTGCTTCTGAAGCCTTTATTTTATTGCCTTATCCCTTTTGGGTGGAAGATGCTATTAAAACTTCTGTTAAAATTCAGCATTTTGTAAAACTTAAATATTTTCCTTTTATGGAGTGTTTTCTGTTGATCAGAGAGAGAGAGAGAGAGAGAGAGAGAGAGAGAGAGAGAGAGAGAGAGAGATTGTTCTTAGAACCGGACAAGGATGAGAGAAACCAACTAAACTTGGTTAGTAAATTTGCTTTTGTCTCCCTTCTGAGACCACACTAGAACTGTAGGTGCAGGTGGAAACAGAAGGGGATGGATATTCATGTCCTCAGGTATTGAGAATCGACCAAGTTGAGAGAGGAATGAGGGGAGAGCTACTTAACTGGGAGTAGATGGATCTATTTACTTCCTTGAGCTCAGAAGGAATAAGCCTGAAACTAGCAGACTATGGTGGTAGTGGAGGCTGGTAGAAGATACTGGTAGTTTCCCCAGCACTATGGTGTCATACTAGCAGCAGTATCCCTCTCTAACATGACACTTATCTTCTAAAAAATCCTGTTCAGTGCCATTTTTTCCACTCTCTGGGACTTCTTCAGCACCATTGCCTGCTCTCCCTTGACTGCTGTTACTGTTTCCACCTTCTGGTGCAATTGAGATTGCACTGAGAGTGGACTGACTGACATCTTGGTTTGATGTGTGATGCTAGTGGTCAGCAGAAAGTAAAATCACAACTGATCAGAACTAGCTGTCTGATTGTGTCATTGAGGGCAATTGAGAGTGAGGGCATCTTTCTTCCAGATCAGGGATTGGAATCAGCATTGCCATCATCACTTTCTCCCCATTCCCACAGCTTTCCAATTTACCAATTTCTTCCTCCTCACCCTGCTGCTGTTTTAAAATAATGGGGCAGAACAAAGAAGCTTAGATGTGCAGAAATGGGGCGGTGTTTCTCCTGGCTTCCTTGTTCTATCCTGTCTGCTACTCTATTTCAAAGCAGTAAAAAAGGGTGGGGGGAGAAGAGGCAAGTGGGAGCTAGGTGAGGTGGCAGCAGAGGTCATCAGTGGACCTTTACCCATCCACCACCTGATCTGCCTCATGGCTGGACTGGTCCTAATTATTTCCCACACCAAACATTTATAATGCTTTCATTTAACATTCACATTTAACATTTCATTTAACATTCACCATGCATGCATCAATGGAACAGCACCTTTGAGTACCCATTTCAGGTTCCTGGGCGATTTTCATCAGAAAGATAGGCAAGAAAGGAAAGGTTAATGACTCTTTACCTTTGTGCCAAGATCCCAGTGCACATCAGGTCCCCCACATGACTGCTATTTTTATTTTAAGTATATTTCAAACGAGATGACACATTTAATGACTCATCTTGTTTGGCCCTCAGAAAATGAGAAGAAATAATTGACTACTAGATTATATACATGCTGAGCTGAAATGAGAAACACCACTTGTCTGCCCTTTATTTAGGTTGCTAGGTGGTGGGGGCATTTGGTGATCTAGGGAGTATGTACATGGATGAAGTAGAACAGACTTGCCACTGTTGACAACTGTGGCGTAAGCAGGTTGTTAGTACCAATGATTTCTACCTGTAAGACTGGAAAGCATTGTGCTCAATCTGTGTCAGCATCCCATAAGTGTCGTGTGATTATATCTGAAACCAAATCAGGGTGATGCCAAGTCTTCCTGCCCTCATTCTACCACCTTCTTGGTAAAGCAGTGATGGCAACCAGGAGCACAGTCGCTGTAACTGGTAAGACTGCAAAATGGTCTGTGAAGACTGAAAAAATGAGGTAGCAAAAACAATAAACAGGAAGTGGTTTTATTTCATAAAACCTTCCCTCCCTTTGAACAAAAAAAAGAAAAAGAAATTGTAGCTCGTTTCTAATAAGTAGCATATGTTTGACAAGGGGCATGGCTGAGAGACAGAAAACCGGTTCATTTAGGAGAAAGCTAAATTAAGCAAATTGTTTTAGCTGGCAAATGAGAGGTGTGAAGGTCACAGGACCTTGGGACCTGACCATGGCATGAAAGTGAGAACAATCTTGTGGTCTGGCAGCTCATGGCTGAATTATTGGTAATTATTCATTCTCTGGGGCCAGACTTACCTGACTTACCAGGGAGGAGCCTGCCTGGTGTGCACAGTGTGGGTACACAGGAGGGGTCAGAAAGGCCTCAGCAGGGCAAGGCACAGATTGTGGCCAGAACATGCCTGCACAAGCTGGAGCAGCTGAGGAGCAACGAGATGTGGCAAGTGTCTGCAGGATCCTTCCTGCTTCCCAAGAGAGGTTTACGACCCAGAAGGTGACCTGGCCGGGTGGGTGGAACCAGTGGGGATCTGCTTATGAGAGGGCCAGTAAGGACTGGCTGAGGGCTGGAAGCTAGCCAGAAGGGAGGCCCCAGAGAAGCTAGAGAATGTCTTGAGGCTGAGGAGGAGTAGAGCATTGTAAACCTCTTCCCAGTCTTTACTCTGACGCCTAAGGCAGGAAGAGGTGGACAGCCCCATGTTGACAAGCCAAGGGCGCAGCCCATAAGGCCTCTCATAGGCTGCTGCCTGTATATTGGTGGGAATCCCAGTGGCAGCCCAAGAACTCCCCCCTTCCCAGTGCCTTTGACATTTCCTCAATGATGAAGGAAACTGTGCTTAGTGGCACTTCATGATATGATTATATTGAAATTTCCAACTGTGGGACCTGACATTTAATACCAATTCTGGGGCTGAGTCCTTGTGAGCTGTGAAACAAGTTATGCCCTCTGTTTACATACTGATGTTAATAAGTCTATTCAATCCTATTTTTAAAAGCTGTGAAATTCATTTGCCGAGGGGACAGTGGACAGAGAATGTAATACAGATGTATCATGAAACACAATAGTCAATGTGCCATGAAAGTAAAAATGTATCCCTTGCACACTCTTTCTTGTTTGCAGTGTGGTAACTCATTCTGCACGCATGTTATTTCAAGCAGTGAGAAAAAAACATAGTCCAGCCACTGTGATAATTAGATCCTTCCCTGCACCATGTTGATTTACATGTTTGACAGACCACATAAATAAATTCTGCCAAATATGAGAAAATGGCCTTGCCTGTAAAACGGGTGGCTAACTATAGCACACTGACCTAAATCTTGCAAATAGTGTGCAGATTTCCATCTCTGTGGTGGCATGCTTCTGAAAAAACAAAGTGAACATTATTTTAAAATGTAGTATTCAAATGTACATATTTGTTCCTCTGATATCTAGTCAAATGTGTAGTCTAATACAGTTTTTCCCAAACTGTGGGTCGAGACCCAATTTTATGTGTGTTGTGAAGCACCTAGAGCAGCGATATTGAAAATATGGGAAGATGGGATGCTGGAAAAGGGGAGGGCTGTGTGGTTGTGTTGCTTGTGTCAAGGTTATAAATAGGCTTTTTCTTTCTTTCTGATTCACTTTGCTGTTGGAAAATAGCTGAGAAATAACCCAACTGACTGCTGCATTCTCAGGAAAGCAGCAGGCTCTTGCATGACAGCACTTCCGGCCTTTATATTACTTCTGGTGGGTCCCAGTCAGATTGTCATTCTAAAAAGTGGGTCCCGGTGCTAAAAGGTTTGAACACCACTGGTCTAATTTTTTAAGTCTGAAAAAATAAACTGACAACTATAATTCAAGTTAATTCAAGCCCATTTTTAAAATTGCATTTCATGAGAAACATTGTATAAGTAACACAGTACATATAAACAAGTTTAATTCCCCCATCAATTTATAAATAATGAATTTTAAACATATAAATACCTTACCATCTTAATGGTGTATTTCATGTATACATGATTTCACACACCTGTAGTAGCTACTGGTTCTGACAACCAACACTGGCATCCATAGCAGGAGTGCTTTGGCTTTCCACGTCCAGTGATCTTGGCAAAGAGAAAGTCAGCATGCCAAGTCTCTGTCATAGTTAAGTACCCTTTCATTTTCTTTCAGTTGCACAAAAAGAACATGCCTGATCTGATGTTTCTTCGTTGCTCTCCCTGGCACTGTTTGCTGTTCTGTGTTCTTCCCTTCTCCCAACCGTCAGAAGAACAGCTAACACTAGAAAAAAAGAAAAGAGAGCAGTGATTTCTTTTTGCTTTCTTTTGAAGAAAAGCAATACATTTTAAATATTCAGAGTGAATTTTTTAAAGCTACTGTTTGCATGAGATTGAATTTCTTTGTATTGGAGATTCACAGCAAAATCACCAAATGAAAAATGTTTGGATTAGCCATTGCTGCTTCTTTTTTCTTTCTTTTTTTCGTTCCAGCCCCAACATGAGATATGGCAGTGTCCTTATTAGAGAGGTTGTTGAACTTTGTTGGGTGAACTTTGCAATCCCTTGGCTCAGAAAACTGTAATGTCAGTTAAAAGCAAGGTGAGCCTTACAATTCTCCACACATGCACTTCTATTCTGGCTTGGAAGAACGATTCCCTCCCACTTACCTAACTACTGCTCTTCTGTTAACTGTTGATGCTCTGGCAATAACAGTAGGACCAGAGAAGTCAGGCAGTTGGGCTTGCAGTTCCTCTAGTTCTCCCTTTACCTCTTGTCCCTTTCTTCTCTTCTGCTCTTCTTCCACTTCTCACTTTCCTTATTCTACTCATCCTTCCTGGAATACTGAGAACCCAATCCTATCCAACTTTCCAGTGCTGACGCAGCCCCGAGGTAAAGGAATAAATGTTCCCTTGCCTTGAGGAGGTCTCTGTGACTTCTACCCTGCTACAGGATGTATCACATACCCTGTTGGCACATCTGCGTCAATGCTAGAAAATGGAATAGGATTTGGCCTTGAGAAATGTTTTTTTTCCAGATTCCTGATGACATGAGTTCATAATGGAAAATGACATTTCCAAGCATGGAATGAGGGTACAAAAGAAGAAAAGGGGGGGGAAGAAACTGATTTTAAGTACCATCCTCTTTTTGCTGCTGCTGATGGGATTTTGTTGATGCAGCCAAAACAGCATTATTGGAAAAGTGGGAAAGAGACAGGGAGGGTTCAGTGTGAGTCCTGAGGTGTGCACTGTGGTACCTGGCTGTGCTGGCACCACCAGGTGCCAATTGGGCAACTAGTGTAGGCAGGGTAAGTGGGGCCAATGTTTGGCCAGAGAAGGAGTATCGGTTCATAAAGAGGGCAGAGGGGAGTGGGCAAAGAAAATGAAGCAAGTGAGCAGGAGTGAGCAGAGAGAAAAGCTGGGAAGGAACCAGGATGGACTGGGGAGAAGGCTGGGCAAAGGGCAGGAAGATATGCCATGACCCCTTCGAAGGCTTGAGGAGTCCTGTGTTCCCACCTGGTATCCTGTAGTTGGAAAGATTCATCTCCCTGCTCATGCAGCAGCAGATGGCCGGTGTATTATCATCACAGGCTCTTGCCTTCGTAGGAATCTAGAGATTCCACTTAGAAGGGACCCACTGGGTCTGTAAACAAAACCTATCAGGGCTGGGGGAGCACTGTGTTTTCTGTTATATGAATAGACTCCATCAGAGGGCCTCAATAGCTAACCATTGAGCATGTTGCCTGTGTTTCAGGCTTGCTTAGTCCTCCCCTTTCCCTGACCTTCATGATGTCACTCTGCAGCCCCTCCAGTGTAGCGCTATCTACCTGGGAGGACGAGGAAGGATCAGAGAAAAGGATGACAAATAATCTCCCTCTATTTCTCCAGAGTAGCCATAGCAGCATCAGCAGGTAGCAGAACCATTACCAAATAACCAAGATGTAGAATTATGCAAATTGTACTGTTTTGGATCACAAATGAAGGTTCATGTATTTGAATATTTCCCCATGTACAATTTCATCTAATTGTCTATTTCATCTAATTGTCTAGAACCCCTTCCCTGATATGTCAGTATTTCATGCATAGGAACATTTGGAGGCATTCAGCTATTCTGTACCCAATTTGTATTCTAAAATGGTACTTTCCGGGATGGTTGAGCAAAATATGATATATTTTCATGCATAGAGTAGTAGTCAGAATACTGATTACTTCACCTACCTGAAGAAATTCTTCAGGAAGGATTCCATTCCCTAGATTGGGTAGCATTAGAGAAGGGGTTCTTAATCTTTTTACTATTGCAGACCCCTAATGGATTGCTCAACATGTCTCCATACCCCCTTCGCAGGCCTATTGAAATAATCAGCACCAGTTCTAAGTACCAGCATGACTCCAGAAGTTGTGAATAGCTTGGTTTTATTTTGCATATGGATAGCTAGGAACAGAAGGCCTCAGTTCATATTGATGATAATAATCTAATCCAACAACTGTTTTTATTTTTTATTTTTCAGAGTCCCATACCCTATCATTGGTTTCCCATACCCCCAAGGGGTATAGATACCTCCTGTTAAGAATCCCTGCATTAGAGGTTGGCCAGGTAGAGCAGTAGCCAAGGACCATACCCTGGGCAGCACAATCCCAATCTGGGCTGAAATAGGCAGGCTGGCTGGCCTGCGCCATATCCAGCCCTGGTTAGAAGGCAGCTGTGGTGCAACTCACGGTAAGGTGAAATATGTCCCTTTACCCCGAGTAATGCCCAGCTACCCCAATAGGGCTACTTAGATCTGCACCAGCAAAATTGCTGGCGCAGATCCAAACAGGTCAGTGTAAGGCCAGCCTGCTCGAGAAGGGGGGTTAAGATACAGCCTACCTGCTAGAGGCCAGTTCCACCCTGGGTCCAGCCTGTCTACCAGCCCCCCTTCCTTCCTCCACCCTGATCCACCCTCCCCAACTCCCCGCACTGGCCACATTTGATGCCCTTCATGATAGCAGAAGTCAGTTGTCATTGGAGAAGTGGTAATGTAAATCTACCCTTAAATAGCTATGTTTAAGAGTATATACGTCATAAAGGTATTTTCAGGCTAGGACTATTTGTGTCTTCTGTCCAGTTGTTCACATACACCTCTGCACTTGGAACACTTCAGAAAAAAAGTGCTCTATAAATAATGTATTGTATGCGAGTATTATAGTCCACAGACAATTTCTTAAATACAGGCATATGTTTAACCAAAATAACATCTACAAAAGAGCAGTGTATATTCTATTCTGCAACAACCTCTTGTATGATGGTACATGAATGAAATCTCAACCTCTTTCTTTCTTGCATACATTACAGACTCTCCTTTTCAGTAACTTGTATAGCTGAGATCCAGTTTTGGACATACAGGTGTGGACCAGCTGTGGCTTATTCTGCTGGCCTAAAATTGCCATAATTTGTGTGTTTTATTGAGCCTTGCTCTCAGCACAAGTTGTCCTTTCAGGACAAAAAAAAAGCATTGTGTCAAAAGCCAGAACTGTTAGAAAAATCATAAACAGGGTATAGTACGGCAAAGGTGTAGGAGACATGGAAAGCTGATACGGAAGACAATGTAATATTACTTCACTCATTGTGGTTGGTTGAACAATAAGAAAAAGAACATGTTATATATAGTAGTACAGTCTACCCTTCTATCAAATACTCTTACAGAAAAAGCCAAAAGACTTACATGCTCTAAACTCAGGACTCAATCCTATCCAACTTTCCAGCATTGAGGCAGCTGTGCCAATGGGGCACTCACTGCATCCTGTGGTGGGTAGGTGGGTGGGGGCATCAGATAGGCATCTTCAAGATAAGGGAACATTTATTCCCTTATCCGGGGGCTATATTGCTTTTGCACTGGCAGTGGATAGTTGGATTGGACTGTGCCGTCAGTTTCCTTTCCCAACAATCAAACATAGCCTCCCATTGCCTTATTTCTCTCTTGAACAATCTCTTTTTTTTCTCTTCTTGCTCTTTCCAGAGAGACTTCTGCTCTTTCCAGCCATCTCTCAGCTTAGTCTACAAGCCCTGGGAAGGGAATACCTTGAATCTCTAAATATGAATCAACTTCCTCAGATTGACTTGTCTCAGATACCCAGTCTCCCTTGATCTCAAGGGAGATAAAGAATCAGACATGACTGAATGGAGAGAACTTGTTCTCAACACATCTGTGAAAGAAACAAAATAATTGTGAGTCCATTTCATACTTTAGTCATGGTTAAAGTCACATGCATTCCATTTTAAGGGCAGTTACTGTGCTTGAAGAGATTTGAGAGAGACCTGCTTAATGAACAGCGCATGTAGATTTGTGTACTGTAATTTTTAAGCCCAATGCCATTCAGATCTGAGTAGTAATTTAATTCAATGGGGCTGAATTCCAGGAAAATGTGCATTGGATTGTAGCTTTTGAGACCAGGGTGAGCTGCTGTGCTGTCACAGAAGTCTGGATGTTGGGGAAATGAGCTTCCACCCTGGACATAGGTTTGCTGAGCTGCAGTAGTGACATAGAATCTAGAGACTGAAGAGATAATAAACAATTGATGGGAAGAAATGGAGAAGGTAGAATTGTAATGAGGATTGTATGTTAGGTTGAATGTGTAAATGGTGTCACTGTTGGAGACCATCTGCTGGCTTGGAAGGAGAAGTTTGGCTGCCATCACTATGTAGTATACTAATGTGACTATTCAGCCTTGTTAGATGCACAGGAGTCTAAACTGGTGTGTCAGCTTCTTCTCCCCCCACCCCACCCCCTGATCAATGGGAACATCCCCTGGAGACTTTGCAGTGATGCAAGGGCCTAGGCATGGACATCCCGTAATAATAACGAAGATGATTAATTTCAACACATCATCTACTGATGAACCCATGAATCAATATTGTTACCTAAATACATTTTCAATGCACCAGTAGTTGGTATTTCCCGCCCCCACCCCACACACAATGCAGTTTTCATACCAATATTTTTAATCCTTTTTGTCTGAGTCATCTTTAATTGGTCTTATATAGATGTGACACCAAATGTAACGAAAAAGAGAAGGAGGAAGAAGCTGTTGAGGTAGCTGAATTTAATAAGGAATATTTTTAGCTGCAGTAGGAAGGTTGTAATACCTGTTGTTATAGTTGCTCCTTTAAAAATAGTCTTTGTGATGATTCATTTAAAAGTCCTCATTGCATTCCAGAAATTACTTTAGATTCTGCATGAGAGTAAATATTCCCTCAAATCTATGCACAGAGCAAGCCATTTTAAAATCATTGTAGAAAAGTAGAGTGTACAGCTAGGAAGGGGAAAAAATCTTAGTGCTGTTCAGGATGATCCGTTTGTGGTGTCACAAATGGGCAGTTAAAATCTATTGCACTGGATCTAGATGCATCTCTTTGATGATCTGCTTCTGGTTCAAAGATAGCAGATCACAGTCCATCATTGCTGGGGCAGTGTGGTGGTGGATCTTTTCTGAAGTACTGTAGACAGTTCTGCTGACCTCAAAATGAGGACTCCACAACTCAGGCATGACTTTTACTTTGTCATCAGGACTCCCAGTTGATGAAGCAAATTTCAGGCAGTTCGTGCTAGAGTGAACACAACAAGAGAGGAGTGTTTAACTCTGTTCTGCCCACTACTTTTCTGTTGCAACTCATCCAATATGTTTTGCTCCAACCACACAGACAGTGAGGTTTCAAATCTCTGTAAGGGAAAATATACCTTGAATTCTGCACAGGAGAACAGTTCTTTTCCCCAGCCCACTTCTCCAATTGTTCATCTCCAGCTTTCCTCTGTACACATTTTGTTGCACGTAGTGGTGTTTAACATTTAGTTCTGCACTGTATGTGGACATTGAAAATTTAACAAAAAGTCAACTAGTCGTGATCATTCAAAACAATTCACACACACACACACACACACACACACACACACGTACATACATTTTGTGAACAGGAAAAAACAGTATACATTATATAATTTTGTGCAAAAAAATTATTGAAAAGACCTATTAACACCCTTCTATGGAACTTGCATTCATTAGAACCCATATATTTCTGTATGTAAAACTTGTTCTTTTCTAAAAATATGTCACTATAATTTAGAGCTTAAACAGAATACATAAGCAAATATTTTCCAATTCACATATCAAAAGCCCCAAAAGCACAGAAATAAATTCTCCTGATGAGTAATGTCATTGCATTGTAATTTTACTATTTACGTTCTGTGAAATTAACCAGATACATGGATACCCACTAGTATTATACCTTATACATTATAGTATCATATTAAAGACTTAAATAAAGTTTCCTAGGGATTGTTTTTAGGGTGTATGGGGAGCAATCACACAGAATATAAAAGAAAGGTTTTAGATGGTTTTCAACTGATCTTGAATTGTTATTAGCTCATGAAATGGAAAGATTTCCTTTTTGTGCTTTGAGGTGGTTCTGGTTCTGATTTTTATTGGTGGAAAAAGTGTGAAAACATATGGGGGCAGTTTTCACTTACAATGTGAATCTTGTTGCCAGTTTACATAACATACATGTTAATATTGATATTAATCAATAGTTGTCATAAAGGTATGCACCGTTTAGAGAGTAATATGTAAATTAAAAGATGTTCATGCCCTGAGGCACTACAGTACAAATTGTAATGAAGAAGGAATAATATTTGCCAGCAGGCTGAATACTGGTTCAACCACCAATCTTGCTGCTTATGGTTTCAGGTGGACTGTTCACTTTTTAAATACTTTTAAAGCAGCATTGTACATTTATTGGTTCATAAGTTGATCTTTAGAAAAAATATTAAAGGGTTAAAAATAAATGCCAACCATTCTAGGGATTGGGAGAGGAAAATGTGTTGGTGGGTGCCCTCTGTATTTGGTGCTCTCTGCAGTTTATTTTTCCTTGGTTAAACTGCATACACTGAACTACCTTTAAACTTGCATTACATGTTTGCAAAATTGTTATTTTAGAATTTGCTCTTGAGAAGGAAAAAACACATTTGTACCAGATGGTGCAAGTGCATTTCCAAAATGGCCTGACTGCTTTAAAGTGTTACATCTGTCTCCATCAAAAGACTGTCTACACCAGTGATTTCAGCCTCTGTGCTGGGGGAATTTGGGGCAGGGGGTGTCATTTATTAGTACGTATATTAGTATTCTGTGACCTTTGCTAGAAAAAGAACACATGCAAGTTTTAATCCGTGCAGCTTCTTTGCCTCACCTATTTACAAGCTCATGAAACTCTTGGTGGCTCAGCAGTGTCAAGCTTCCCATCCAAACAGAGAGAGGTAGGGCTATTTAATACACACCAACCAAAATCAGGAAATGCTTGAATGGCAGCTAAGCAGAAAAAACTCATACACACATTACTGTATCCTTGTCCAATCCTCTTTGTCTTGGTGCTTCCCACATATGGCAGAGGTTCTCAAATTACTTGGGAGTTTGAGAACCAAGGTAAGTGTGTGTGTGGGGGGGGGGAGGCAGCAATGAAATCCCCAGGATTACACAATTGCGGCTCCAGTCTACTTACTGATCGAAGCACTGGCCTCCAGGGGTGTGGTGAGCCCTGCGGACAACTCTGCAGGGCTCCCCAAGCCTTGCAGTGTTGAAAAATAGTGATCGCAATCCACTTCCAGTTTCGTGATCAAAATCCGGAGTGGGTCATGATCTCCTCTCCAAATCAAACCTTCCATCATGTCTGGATTAAGTGTCAACATTCACATTCAACCCATCACCATCTCCAGACTCTGGCTTAGGACTTCCACTGACACCCTGAGATCAGATGACATAGAGAGCTTGGTATCATCAGCATAGTGGTGACTCCTCAGCTCAAACCTCTGAACAGTCTTGAATCTTCCCAGTGGTTTTATGTAGGTATGAAACAACATGGGGTACAAAATTGAGCCTTGTAGGACATCAAGATGACTAGCTAAGGGGCCAAGCAGTAGTCCCATAGTGACACCTTTTAAACCCAGTCCCAATCTCATGACATTATATAGAAGGATACCGCTGTTGATGGGTTGATTCCCCCCCCAAATGCATCACAAACTAGCAATCTTCACTTATCACACTATTGTCTCTGAACAAGTGATCTATAATATGATCCCCCACTCAAATCATTTCCCAATCATTTCCCAGTCATTCTCCATCACCCTATTCCCTCTCACAGTGATTCATGGTGTTGATCCATTGCCCTCACAACTGGCACAGAAAACTATCCATCTACCACTGGAAGAAATAGCTCATAGGTTGAATGTTAGTTGCTATCCCAGGGCTTGGGTATCTTGTTCAGCTTATTGCAACATGTAGCTTTGCTTATAATGGAGAAAATCCCAATGATGTGGCAGGATTAGGTACCATTTCTAGATGTTTTTGGCAGTAGCCATTTTATGGTGTAGGGGCATTCTGCTTGATTTGGGCGGTGCAAAGTGAAACTAGCATATTATAGCATCATGGCGAGTCACCATGAAAAGAAAGTTGGAGTGTGAGGCACAAAAACCTAACCAACTTTCCAGCACTGACCTAGCTATGCCAGTGATGCATGTGTTGCATCCTGCAGTTGGCAGACAGTCATAGATGCCTCTTCAATGTAAGGGAATGTTTGTACTCTGACCTCAGATATGCTTTATCCTTACCCTAGTGCTGGGAAAGTTGGTTAGGATTGCCAGCTGTAGTGCCGGCCTGGGAACGCTGGTGGAGAGCCGAACTCAGCTGGCACAGGGGCAGTTCTGGGCAGGCAGGCGGGTGGGTGGAACTGGGCAGAAGGCAGGTGGAACTGGGTAGAGGGATGGGCAGGCTGATGGGTATACTGGCCTAGGGAGGGAGGTGGGTTTGGGATGCTGCCATTAAGCCACATCCAAGACCCTGTCCCCGGGCCGCATGGCCCCAATTCTGGCTGTGCGGCCGCCATTTAGCAGGCGAAGATCTGAAGAGCACATTGGGGAGGCTTCTCAGGCCTCCCATGTCGTGCTGGATACCGTGCAGGCCTGCCGATCTGCCTGCTCCAGTGCAACGTAGGATTGGGCTGCCCGCCACCTCATATCATACCCACCTTATAGATGTCTCATATCAAAGAGAAAAATGGACAACTGCCACTGAAGAAGTGTGCAGAAGAGTTGGTTTCTTTCACAGCACATGTTTTATAATCCGTTCGTTGTAAACTAACAGAATGTTTGGATTCTGTTGTTACGTTCTGCAGTAATCTTTTAGGATACCTCAGACAGGATAACTTGAGCTTTGCATAGGACAGAGGCATTTGGAAGGCACATGTAATATGGTCACCATCAGTGGCATACCTAGGGGGATCAGGGAGGCAAATGTCCCAGGGTACAAGGTAGGGATGGGAAGCAAAATCAGCCCTCACACCCTCAGTTCAACACACCCATTGCCACTCCGCTCCGGGGGCCATCCTCCTCCACTTTTTTTTTAAAGTGGTGGGGAGGAGGGCAGCCCCCTAAGGGCCTTCTGGAGGATGAAAACCTCTTCTAGGCCTTCTGGAGGATGAAAACCATCTCTTCTAGTTTTTGGCCGAAAACTGGAAGTGATTATTTTTGGCCTCCAGAAAGCCTTCTGAGGGCTGGGGAGACTGCACATGGCCTCACCAGCCCTCCGAATGCCTCCAGAGCTGAGGCAGCAGGCACGGGGTGCAGCACCTCCAGATGGGGGCAACTTCCCTGGAGGTTTGCCCCTGGGCACCAACCAATAACCAAGAAAATAATTTCTTAAGAGCAAACGTTGACTGTAGGTAGGGTGTGAACATTGCTGTTTACAACTTTGAAGGCCTGGTACACACATGCAGGTTCATCACTTCATGACTGCAACATCAAGCAGTGTTTAGTTTGGTTTATTATTAATACAGTCATAGACCAGCACGTATCACAAAACAACATGTCACATGTTATACAATACAATACATTCATAATCAAAACTTCTTTAAAAAAATTATTGCATTGCACCATCAAGCAGTGACTTGTATGTGTGAATGGATTCTCACAGACAGAATTTTCATATCACCTCACCCCACTGTGCTTTGGTGTGGAATCAGTTCATGCACTCAGTTGCTACTATAGAGAACTCAAGTGATGTGTATATAACACCTCATTGTTGTTGTTCAGTCGCCAAGTTGTGTCCAACTCCTCGCGACCCCATGGACCTAGCTTGTAGGATTTTGAGCATCACCTTGCTAGCATGTGAAATGAGTGCAATGGTGCAGTAGTTTGAACAATCTTTGGTATTGCCCTTCTTTGGGATTGGAATGTAAACTGATCTTTTCCGGTCTTGTGGCCACTGCTGGGTTTTCCAAATTTGCTGGCATATGGAGTGCAGCACTTTGGCGGCAGCATCTTTTAAGATTTTGAGTAACTCAGCTGGAATGCTGTCACCTCCACTAGCTTTGTTGTTAGTGATGCTTTCTAAAGTCCTGTTGAGTTCACAGTCCAGGATGTCACCTCATAGACACCCTCTAGACACTATAGATTAACACCTCATAGACACCGCTAATGTCTTTTTCAATTATTAAATCATAAACTGGATGCTGTGTATGACTTTTGGCAGCTATTTCTTGTGCTTAACGTTCTTAATCATGTAGTACAGATTTCATCCATACGTGACTGTTCTGTTGAGCACTGACTTAAATTTTGCTTTTCTACATTACCAATGTTTGGTTATTCTTTTTATGTGTGCAGTTTGCAAAAATGTGTTGATTATCAGAGTAACCTTCATGTACCGAATATTAATCTCCTTGTTTTCAGTGTGTTTTATGGTTTTTCATAGTGACGGGTAAAGATGCTCCTCTTGCTCAGTAATTACAAGCATACTTGATGAGCATGCAGAAGAAAATCTGTTCTTTGGTGGGCTCTACATGTCAGGTTCAGTCCTTGGCATCTGGGTAGCTCTTCCCACTCAGGCAGGGAGGTCAGGCAAACTAGAAGTCTTCCTGAAGGGAGGGGCTCCCTCAATCCCAGACTGACCTTGCTTCAGGGCACGACGGTCGGGCTTTCCTTAGTTGGCTATTGTTGACTAAGATAAAGGTTTTTTTCTACTTGGAGCTATTTTGGAAGGTTTTTCTTCAGCTGCAGCTTTCTTAGCTCATAATGTTGCTGCATATGGGCTGATGGTATCACACACATGTGCTTAGTGCAGCAGTTCCCAAACTGTGGTTCCATGGCCCACATAGATTAGGCTATGTGCATCAAGGGTTAAACAAGCTGCTACTTGGGGGGAGCACTGCTTTACAGCCACCAATGTTTGAGCGGCTGGTAAAGGGAAACCTTTTTTTGTGTGTTGAGTCCTGATACTAAAGGTTTGGGAACCATTGCCTTAAGTGTATTGTTCCTTGGGACTTATGGTTTCCAACACCAGCTATGGTGGAGCATCAACTGGAAATTCAGTTGTTTCTGCTCCCCGGCTGAACATAGTTGATAGCAAGAGAGAGGTTTAGATAACAATAGGGTACAATTGCATAAAAAATTTCTCAAGAGAGATAGCCAGGTGGTCTGGTTTTTCAGTTCATTGCAGTCAATGATAGTTTCACTAAAAGTCATGGCACCCCAGCCTGAGAGGCCCTGTCCCTGCTTCCTTAAGGGGCAGGGGGACTGCGTTGATGTGACACAGGGTGGATTTGGTTTAAATCAAGTTGATTTAAATCACAGTTTAAATCATGATTTAAACCACTAGTAAAAAAGGCTTGATTTAAATCAACTCGATTTAAATCATAATTTTTAAAGAGCGACAGTCATCTCTGTCCTGCAGCGGCTGCTCCTCTGACCCGCTGTTGACTCCCCAACAGTCCCATTCAATTTAATGGGACGGCTGGTGATGCAGCAGTGACACAACAAGGTGGGGGACGTGGCGGGCAGCAGGTGAGTGGATGCCCGCTAACAGGCGCTGCCATGATGGGCCTGAAATGACAGGTGCTCTTTAAATGTAAGGACTCATTCCTGCTGGTAATTAGAATCTTTAATATTATTTGCAAACAAAATGAAGGTTTTCTATTTAGGCTACCTACTGCACAGATGAAAGGCTGTTTCTTGAAAATACCACCAGAACAACACCATTGCAATTGCCCACTGGCAGAGCTAGACACCTTATTGCACACCTTTTTTTGGTGCCCAAAATATGCAGCAGCCAGAGAAAGATATTTGAAGAAGTGGTTGCAAAAGTATTCAACACTTCCAGACCCTTCAAGTTGCTCCTGAGCAGCCTTTATAAAGAGTGTGTAGTGGATGTGGCGAATTTTTGTTTCATTGTATTTTTAACTTCAAGTCAATAGGTGTTTGGCTATTGGGCTAAAAAAAACCTAATAAAATTTTATCTTTCAATAACTAAGCTCCATTTTATGCTGAATAAACTAAATTATTAATGTGTCTTAAATAGAAAACTATCTTGAGATAGATTTTTACTCCAAAAGCATTTTATTAAAATAAATTTGATAAAAATAAAAAAATCCAATTTAAATCAAAAAAATTCCATTTTTTTAGATCATCGATTTTTATCCAACCTGATGTGACATGATGATCCCCAGGATTGTACCCGCTAAAAAGGGGCTTTTTATTTCCCTGCCTTGGGTTGTGCCGGCCCTCTGAGAGGTGGGGGAGCCTGCAGACCCCTCTGCAGTACTCCCCACTCCTCAGAACGCTGAAAAAAGTGGTCATGACCAACTTCTGGTTTTGTGATTGCAAACTGGAAGTGGGTCGCAATCACCCCTTTTCAGTGTTCTGAGGCACGCAGGCACTGCAGAGGGATCCACAGGCTCCCCGCAACCCTCAGAGGGCCGGCATGACCCAAGGTAAGGTTGTAACAGTGCTGATTGCACACCTCAGAGCAAAGCCACCCACTTCTTCTATCACCTTAAGTGACTGTGCTGAGATTGGCTGCAGCCACTGCAGCCAGTTTCAGCCCAATCACATGCCTCAGAGAGGCACATCACTCTGAACCACTTAATCGTGCAGCAGCCGCAGCCAATCTCAGTGCAATTCTGTACCTCTCTCAGTTGCCAGCAAGGGGGGCAGGACTGTGGGGGCTCCTCTGGGTCCTGTAACCCCTCCTCAGCTATGCAACTGGTTGGAGTCTTTTGGGGATGCTTCTATGCATGTTTTGCCATATGTTTTGCTGCAACAAGAGCCTCAAAGTGCGTGTCAGTGGCTCAGCTTTCATGCTGCTGTACAGAGCCTTGTGCTGCCAGAATGCTAGTTTACGTGAGTTTTTAAATGGATTAGTTACATTCACAGATGGCTCTAGTAGTCATGATAGTTGAGTAAATGTAAAGACAAGTGTAAAGTGCAAAAAACCATTGGGACAAAAAACCAAAACTTCACCTATTGGCTTATGAATTCTGAGCTGTCTGTGACAGCTCAGGAGAGAGATCTTGGGGTGCTGGTGGACAATTCAATGAAGGTATTGACCCAGTGTGCGGCAGCAATTAAGAAGGCCAATTCCATGCTTGGGGACATTAAAAAAGGGGTTGAAAATAAAACAGCCAATATTATCATGCCATTGTACAAATCAATGGTAAGGCCGCACCTGGAATATTGTGTCCAGTTCTGGTCGCCGCACCTCAAAAAGGACATAGTGGAGCTGGAAAAGGTGCAGAAGAGAGCGACAAAAATGATTACGGGGCTGGGGCACCTCCCTTATGAAGAAAGACTGCAGCGTTTGGGGCTCTTAAGCCTAGAAAAAAGGTGCCTGAGGGGGGACATGATTGAGACATACAAAATTATGCAGGGAAGGGATAGAGTTGATAAAGGGATGGTCTTTTCCCTCTCTCAAAACACCAGAAACGGGGCATCCGCTGAAACTGAGGGTTGGGAGAGTTAAAACAGATAAAAGGAAGTACTTTTTTACCCAGCGGGTAGTTAATCTGTGGAACTCTTTGCCACAAGAGGTGGTGATGGCATCTGGTCTGGATACCTTTAAGCGGGGATTGGACGGATTTCTGGAGGAAAGGTCCATCGTGTGCTATAGGCAATGATGGATTGTGCAACCTCCTTACATTAGTCGTGGGCTACTTCAGAGTACTGGGTGCAAGGGAGTGGCAACAGGATGCAAGCATCTTGTTGTTTCATGCCTTCCTGAGGCACCTGGTGGGCCGCTGTGAGATATAGGAAGCTGGACTAGTTGGGCCTTTGGCCTTATCCAGCAGGGCTCTTCTTATGTTCTTATGTTCTTAAGTAGAACATTATACCTAAACATTATACCTTTGAGTACTGGATTCCTGTGGCAAAAGATTCTTATATCCTTTGGGTGTTATCTGACTGGCCATTATTGGAAACAAAATGCTGGACTAATCGGATCTGATCCAACAGGCAATTCTTATAATTTTCTGATGAACCAGAACCATGGAATGAAAGCCCTTACCATGACTGGTGTAATTTAAGCTGAAATCTACTGGTATTTCATTCCAATCATTAATTGCATGTAGATATTCCCCAGTTGCCAGAAGGCATGTTTATGATCCACTATCTATATATTTTGTGCTGGTATGTTTCAAAAAATATGGCTACCACCAATATTGCAGAGCTACTTCTAGCTATATCCATTGCAGTTGTGTATAAGTTCCATCCAACATCCTGTGCTCCTCAATAAGAAATTGGCATCTGGTTTTTCTAACCAAACCATCTTCCAATCATTGCTTTTCAGTCTCAGAAATGCCACATGAGTCCGCCAGAGCAGCTCATGTGATACTTCGCATGATAATCCTCTTACTGTTTCTGGTTATCTTTGTAAAGCAAACAGCTGCCAAATGCTGTTAAATTTTCCAGACGGGGAAAAAAAAATACATCCTCACTCCAGATTTCATATTCACTGAAACCTTTCATGTGATCGACTCTTTGTATGTTCTCAAGCTCTTGTGACATCTGCTGGGTGACTGCAGCTTTTTGCTGGTAACTCCCACCCATTAATCATCATAAAATAAATGTACCATTTTATAAATTAAAGTCAGGCCTCCTGAGTAGTGGCACCAGTAAAACTTCTTTTAAAAATCTAATGTAGCAAACCAAGGGATTGACACACACCAAACTAGATGGAAATTACAAAACCCATGCACATAATATAACTTATTTTGCCAGTGTTTTCTCATTTTGGGAGAAAGAATAGTTAAGAGAAAACAATCAATTTCAAATGGTAAAATGAACTGAGTGGGGGGGACGGGACGACCTTGCTGCTTTCATTGTGTTTGTACAGTCCATGGAGAGCAAATTAATTTCTTCCTTAAGCAGATGTTTCTCCAGCTAATACAGAGCTAATGCATATTTTTGCTTGTGAGAACTAGACCTTCGTATAGGTTTCATTTAATCTTATTTATAAGCCATTACCCCTCTACATATATAACTAATTCTGTGTTTGGAGGGTATAGCACCATTCCTTGTATGGTAGAAGAGCCTGCTTTCTGCTTCTCTCCTCCAAAATAGGAATAATGCTTAAAGTGAATCAGCATTCCACTTGATCTTGAGTAGGTCCAGTTCAGATTACTTGTTTACTCCTCCTCTTTCCAGGGGGTGTAGAAGAATCAGTTGAACTGTGTCTCCTCCTCCTAATGGTCAGGTGTCCACATTATTGCTAAATGTCCACATATAGCTCTAACCCACTCTAAACTTATTAAACTTACTAATCTGTGTAGAGATAGCAAATTCCTTGTTAAGATCTGCCTTCTGTGAGAATTAATAATTCAGTTATTCAGTTCAGTTATTCAGTTATTAATCCCTTGCCGCAGAGTCTTCCCCTTGCACAATACAGTGGTTCACTCTCTTCAATCAAAAATCACTTTTTTCCAAAATTGCATTTTCAAAGAATGTAGCATGCTTTTTTTATGCTACATATTTTTACATATGTCAGTTGCTTATTTTTACACTTGTATACCTGTGTATACCTACCTTACTTTCTTGAGTGGAAATTGATAAAATTACATTGATGCTTTACAAGAGTGCTATCAAGAGTATGAACTACACGTCTTCATTTCACTTGTGCAGCTCAACACATTTGAGGTTAGCCACCTTATTCTTCCTCACTGCTATTTTGAACAATAGCATCAAGATTTTAACTAGGCCATTATTCTAGAACAGAATAATTACTCTGAAGAATAGTTTTCTTTACCCTTCCTGTTTCAAAATCAAAACATTTTCTATCTTTATGCATTGAAAATTGTCAAGAATGTAGTCTCTTTTTCAAGTTATATTTCAAAACCATTTTGAGATAAATCAAAACCACGTAGAATAGTTATGGGGTGGGGATACAATCCTAACATTTGACCGGATTCCAAAGAACTGTACAACTAGTTTTTTTTGTTCCCAAAAAGAGTTTGGACTTGTGTTTCTCAAATAACAGGCCTTCATGTTGAACATTACATTACTTTTGAAATTGTGGAGAGCCTCAAAAACACTTTGGGATGTGGCACGGGAGCCTGCTCTTTAGAGAAAATGAAGGCTAAAATCACACTGGTCTTGGCTCCTCACCATTGAATCAGATCCAAAGCCTGATTTTATTTTTTGTTCTTAGCGAAAACTATTTGTAAAGGATTTTCATTACTTTGTGTCTTTTACATTCCTCAGTTAAATTAATCCTTTATCACTCTAATTACTCTTTTTTGAGGTTCTTATATGGAAACGTGTGCACAAGGGATTAATGCAGTCCATGCAGTGATGCAAAGAGGATGGCTGTAAACATTCTTAATCCTCCTATTGGAAATGGCTGCACAGTTAATTAATAAAAGAGAGGAAGCCACTGCTGCTTTGCATGAGAATTTGTGGGATGGATGCCCATTGTTAAATTAAGATCATCCCATTCACTTCAGAGCATTTTTTGACTAAAGTTCTTGCTTCGGCTTTTGCTGATGGCTGTCGGCCAGTTTAAAGATTTACAGTCTTCAAAAATCGCTTTTACCAACATGTGGATCTTGTAAAGGTGTTCAGTGGTGTTTAAGGAGATTTAGAAGTGAATCCTGTCTTCTGTGCAACTTCATTGCTCGCTATTCCTCCTCCCCGCCTTAATTTGGATATGGACTTGGCTTTGTTCTTTCATGACTAATATTGCCATCTGTGACCATTACATATTGACATAGCAATGTAACATATTAAGCACAGGAAAACCCGGAATGCTTGAGCTCATCCAAGCATTTGTTGCTAAAAGCCCTAGTCCTCTTCGCAACCACCTGAAGTCTTCCCAGACTTCCTCAGGTTCTTAACTTGCTGCAATTAATCAGCATATTTCTATATTGCTATGAACTTGAACTGCACGGCCTCCTCCTTTGTGTATGTGGAAAAAAAATCCCAGCGGTTCTGCATAAATAATTGCAGTTTTATTCATCACCATTGACTCATAAAAAGAGGGCTCACATTTATGACATTAGCATAACTACAACTAGGAGCAGATCCCTTTGGGAGTTGCCCAGATCCTTTTTTTTTAGTTGAAATCTCATAGATGACACTAACTGCACCACTCCCATATCTGACCTATGACAGCTGTCTTTAGAAACTGACGTCCAGTCCAGCAGAAATTGAACAGCCAGATAAGATTATAAACAAGTACCGATCTGTGTCCATGTTCGTGCTTTAGGAACATTGGGGGAAGGACAGCAGGTGCAGGAAAGAAATGTTCTGGCTAAAAACATCTTGAATCTGATGTGCTGTGAGGTGCAGCTTAGAATCCCAATAGAGATCTCACACACTTCCATTTTCCACAAGAGCGTAGACAAAGCCAACCCTTTTTTGACCAACAAGAGCTGTAACCTCTAACTTTGTATATACTGTTGAGAAACTGCCTCTTCCATGATGTATAATTATATAATCAACATTTTCTTTTATCAGCAAACTCCATTATTCCCAGTGTATCTATTTTCGGTTGAATAGCATAAATTTGAGGCCATCTATCATGGCAGATAGATGAGGTGACTCCCCTAACTTACCGAGTCCACTGCAGCACCAACTGCATCTGGAAAAAGGAGATAATTCATTTTCACACTCACATGCTTTACATAAGTATCAGCATCAGGTTGTTGGAGACCCTTAGCCAGAGCCCTACACTGAGCCAGGTCCTGTCTCTCGCCCCGCCACAGGAGCTCTTGCTCACACCAGGCCTGGCCTGCTGTACTGGGGACAGTTGGCAAGCTGGGGCTGAGTGCATTTTGAAGGGGCCCAAAATATCTGAAAGCATAGGGGCCTGCGGTGGGCCCAATCCTATCAAACTTTACAGTACTGATGCAGTTGTGCCGGGCGGGGGCAGGCATAGAGGCTTCTCAAGGTGAGGGAACATTTGTTCCCTTTCCTCCGTGCTGCATTGATACTGGCAAGTTGGATAGTGCTCCCAACTCCCAACTGAGAAAGGGAAGGACTGCCCTATTGCATGGTAATTTGTATCAGCCAACATTCAATCTTCCATACCACTGTTTAAAAAAATAGGAATTAGGAACTCTTTCCACACTATCTTTCCTGGTGACTATATTGGTAAAGGTAGAAATTAGATAACTGTATGTACAAATCAATTTTCCATATACATTCAGATTGTGGGATATACAGAAGTTATAGTAGACCTCAAAATTGGAAATGTTTGAAAATTAGGGAATGCTTCGATTATGTATCACATAGCCCAACTACTTAATAGATGTTCCTTGTTTTGATAGCAATAAAAGCTCCTTGTTTTGTATACCAACTGCATTTATAAGGAAACAAATGCTAACATTGGGGAGCAACCAGAACTTCTTGTAATTTCAGTTATTTTATCATCTGTTTGATAGTACCTTAAATTGAGAACTGATAACTAATAATTACCTGATAACTACTTGAGTGTTTAGTCATGTCAGCCATGTTTTGTCATTTATTTAATATGGGATCCAATCCTATCCAACATTCCAGCATTGATGCATTCATGCTAATGGGGCATATGCTATATCCTGTAGTGGGAGGGCAGTCTTGGAAGCCTCCTCAGGTTACGGGAATGTTTGATCTCTTACCACAGGCTACATTGTGGCTGAATCGATACTAGAAAGTTGGTTAGGGTTGGGTCCATGGACATTTTTGTCTTCTTGTTTGCAATCTCAAGGCAGCTTACAAAATTATGATAAAGATAGCATAAAATATTATGAAAAACATATCCTAATACAAAATGTAACAAAACAAAACAAAACCAGCATGTGTCAGTTTCCAGATACCTTCATGTCCTATTGGGTAGTATAGGAGCAGATTTATGCCCCCCCAAGTTCTTCATGCACATAATAAGAACCTAAGAAGAACCTCACTGGATCAGGCCAAAGGCCCATCTAGCTTCCTGTATCTCACAGCGACCCACCAGACGCTTCTGGAAGCACACAAGACAACAAGATACATGAATTTTGTTGCCACTCTCCTGCATCTGGCATTCTGAGGTAGCCTTTCTACTCTCACACCCACCAAGGAAGACATCCGACTGCGGCTTGGGTTTAACTTGGGCCACTTTATTAAATACAAGTGACCAATTTTTAAAACATGAAACCTTCTAAACACAGCATCTCTCCCTCGCCAGTCTGGGTAATGCATGATGCCAGTAATGTATGGTGCAAGCCTCCTCATGGATCTGTGTTTGTAAGGTTCTCTGGATGGAGGTCTTCCATCAAACCTTACTTTGGTTGTGAGATGGAGAGGCAAGTTGTGCAAAAGCCACCCTTCCATACAAAGGAATTTAACATGTGAGTTCTTGTTTGAATGGGAGTTAGATTAATCAGGATACAGTCCTATTCACATTTATTGGGGAGTAAGCCCTCTCGAACACAGTGGGGCTTCTTTTTACTTCTGAATAAACATACAAAGTCTTACATGCTCATCTTAACAATGAGCCACCAAACACACAATGACAATATTTGAATAGCTTACCAAACAAATTTGGGCAGTGCTTCCAAACTGTGGGTCGCGACTCACTAGTGGGTCATAACCTGATTGTTGGTGGGTTGTGAAATTGATAAGCTGATAACAAACAAAGATATTGCATTAAGCCATATGGAAAGAGAAATGGAGCCGCATATGCATACTTAGTCATGAGTAGTCAACCATGCCTCAGTCCACTTTGAAGGGCAGGCCAAGAGGAACACAGTGCCACCAGAATGGTCCCAATCCAATGAACATGGAGCTCAACAAATACTCCAGGATGTGCCCTCCTTATTGTAGTCAAACAAATAAAAGAGAGGCTTGAGCAGTTGGAAAGGTGAAATTTTCTGTTCATCAGTCTCATAAGGCTAGGTGGGTCCCAATAGATGGTCATTTTTGAAAGAGGGTCCTGGTGCTAAGCAGTTTGGAAACCATGGAACGAGGGCTTTCTATAATAAATATTAACCTGAAAAAAGAAAACTTTGTGAAGTCAGAAATTTAAATAAGAGACAAGTCTGATGTATTATTTCGAAAAATCAATCTCTAGATAATGTTTTACACATTTATATGTCTGCATTCCATTTTCTGTTTTAATTAAACAATAAACCATAAATGAGGACAAAATGAATGCTTTAATGCTCAGTTTTTGTTTCCCATTTAATCCTGAAAAAATGTGGTACACATATACGAATGTAGGATTCCAAGTATCTTTCATAAACCTTTTAATGTTTGTTTTAGGAAAACAACTGACGGAAAAAGTTAGCTTTAGGTCACACAAACAGATGTGTTCATTTTTCCCCTTGTAGCAGAGCTAGGGATGTTTGAAAATTGTGTTATTTTTCACAGATTTTGTGATTTGCAAGGTAGTAAGTGGTGTTTATCTTCTAATTTCTCATTCTAACTCCTCATTTTTAGTAATTTTAAATGCTTTAAAAGCATACTAGGTGGGTTATAGGTGATACAGTGTCAGCAGATACAGCCACAGTAATTGGAAAAGTAATCTATATTTCTGGGAAAATGTCTTAAAACACCAAAAAGGTGGTGTACTGTGTTTGTATGTGTTTTTAACAACAAAAAACCCTACAGAGCTATCAAACATAAGGACCAAGTAGTCTGCTTGGTCTACTGTATCCCATAGTAGGGCATCATCAATGTCTGCTACTTCATGCCACAGTATCAGTGTCACCTCCCCACTGTAATGAAAGTAGGATGAGAGTAGAAGAGTGCTATGGGATGTGGAAGTTTTATGACTTTAAATTGTTCTAGACACTATCTATTGGTGGGATCTATATGAGCGCTTACTCATTCCTCTTGGGTTGATGAGTGGCTATCTGAAGAAGAGAAAGGTACTTGCAGATGGAGTATTTGAGATGTCACCTCATAGCATTGATCATATCTTGTGTGCATCAGGAAGCTGGTATCTCCATTTTCCCGGCTGATTTTCTATGCCTACCACTTCTTCTTCAGATATTGGCTACTTTTTATAGCAGGAAGCCCCTTTACTGCAGGATGGTAATCCTTTTATGGAAAGGTGAAGTACTGGAGAGGACATTTTGCCCATGGCTCACAGTGGCATTCCTACTGGGAGGGCAAAACTGTAAGAGTAGCAGGAGTCTGAGCTCCTTTGTAAAGCGATTTTGCTGTCTGAGCTGCAAATGGCCTGGAAGGCGAGGGGGAGGGGTTGCATTTCACAGGAGTTCAGGCTCCTGTAACACTTACCATTTTGCCCCTTATAGGACACCACTGCACAGTGGCAGAATGAAATGTTAATATTGCTGAGTCAAAATAAGGGGACACTTTAGTGAACATTTTGATCCCTCCAAAATGTGCCCCTTGCTTTTTGGCAGGTTTTGCACCTATCTGAAAAGAAAAAAGAAGAAAAAACTACAAAACTGGTCACAAAGGGCAGCTACAGTATGGAGGGAAAGAGAAAATGTGTATCAGATGCCAAAACAATTGGACCAATGCATAGTTGATTAATTGGATCATCAGACTGTGAATGGGTATACACAGTGATGTCATTCGGGGGAACGGACCAGAACGGGCGTTCCGGATCCTAACGGGCTCCGTGGCTGGTTCCGGGTTCCCGACAAGTGCCAATCAAAAGTGAGTTCCTGTTCCTAAATCATTTGAATGACACCACTGGGTATACACATATCAATGCACATCCAAATGCACATAACCACCCCACATTCTAACTCAAATAGTTATATGTAAATACATGTAACTAGAATCAGATTGAGGCAAATGCCACACGGTGCTGTCAGGCAGTGAAACTTGCTAGGACATCAAGTCCATCAAGGGAGTGCTTTCTGGGCAATGGGGATGTTTTCCCACAATAATAATAAAATATTTATTTTTAAGCCCTAAAAACAAGGCTCTGTACAAACATAAAATTAGCAAGTCTTTGTCTACAAGCTTACAATCTAAATAAACATGTAAAGAAAAGCGAGGAAAGAAAGAATAAGGTCAATGAGATGGCTTGGTTGCTATCAGTGATTCAACTGAGAGCACAATCCTATACCTGGATTGTGCCAGTGCTACGCTCTTGCGCTGGTCCATCGCTGTCACAAACATGCCATCAAGCGCATCTGCGCTGGCTAGTCGGGCACTGGACCAGCACAAGCAGCAGCGTCTGCGCACAGGTGCTACCGCCAGAGGCAGATCTAAGGGAGGGCAAAGCTCTAAGTGTTGCAAGAAGCCTTACCCTGTCATGTAAATCCCTCCTCTCCCTTGCTGCTGTAGCCAGTAAGCAACGCCAAGATGTTGCTTTTCCCTGTGAGGATTGGCTAGAACAGTGCAGGAGAGGAGTGATTTCTACTGCAAGGTAAGGCTTCTTGCAAAACTTAGAGATTTGCCCCCCCTTAGATCTGCCTCTGGCTACCGCGTCCATCAGCAGCACCAGCACCATAGGGCTGGCTGGGGCTTACCCAGGTGCAAGGGGAAAACCTCCCTTTGCCCTGAGCTGCTGCTGCCTCCTGCTGGGCTTAGGATATGGCCCTGCTATGTCAGCCTTACTGTGTCAGCCTTACTTAGGATTGCGCTGTAAGAGTTGGGACAACACATTCCAAGTCCAATGCTATGGGTTTGTATCGGCGGCATTGCTGCTCAGCACCGGCTCCTGGTGTTGTAACTGTGCTGTAAATGTGCCAGCTGGCCTGCCTGTTCCAACGCAGGTTAGGATTGCACCCTGAGTCTAACTTTTCGTTTACATTCTTGCCTGAAATGTGAAGTGAGTAGCATGTATACTAACGCGACCGAAACTGTAATACATCATTTGAGAAATGCAGAAAGATTTTTAAAAGTCCCATGAACAATTCCTTAATGAGTACCCATTAAATGAATGTTCAGGAATACCATTAAGCTGAACCTAACAAGTTCAAGAATGAATACCATGAATACCATTCACTAAGATAGTGAACTTAAGTCACTAGGCTAGCCTTTGCAATAGCATAACATGGTGGAGTTGTCTGGGTTTCTTTCTTTGCATTTTGAATAAAGATAAAATCTAAGTGGAAAATTGACCACACATCTTCATAATCCCATTGCTGTCTTCCATTTTTCATAGTCTTTTGATTTATTAAACTTGGAGCATCCTAAAAAAAATAAGTACGTAGATTAGGTGATACAAAATTTTCTGCTTTGATCTCTGTATGGTACATGGCCATTCTAATCAGGGAATCTAAAAAGAGAAAAACAAAAATAAAAGTTGCCTGAGGCTCAATCCTAAACAGCGCTGGATTTGCAAGGTTGGCCAGTCTGTGCCAAATCCTAGCGCTGCTTGGGGAGGATGGAGCCTCCACATGGCAAGGGCATGTTCATGCACTTACCGTAGGGCAGGCTTCAACCTCCCCTATGAGCTCCTCGGATCTGCACCTGCTAAACAGCAGTCGCAGATTTGAGGAGACCGTGCAACCCAAATCGGGGCTGCACAGCCACCCAATCGGACTTAGGATTTGGCCTTATGGATGATTCCCAAGCCCGCCCATGTCCTGCCCACAACCTCCCTCCCCCCACCAATCCCGTGTCCGTCTGGAGGGCTTCACACTGGCTGGATTCAGCCAACGCAAGCGAGGCTTGGCGCAAGTGCAATGGGACCGGCACTGCAGGCAGCACAGTTGCTTGAGTGCCGATCGGCATCCCCGCGTTGTTGATATGTCCATCACATTTATGCTACGACGTAGCATCAAAGCGACAGGCAGCGTAGGATTACACTGTCAATCTTCATGAAAACCACATAAACCTCAGTGATATTGTTCTAAGTGGAGCCTAAGTACCTGTACCTTCATTTGTATGCATCACCCAGCTACTCTTCCCTCCCATCTTTCCCCTCCCTTTGTTGTTCCTGTGTGCATTTGTTATTTGTACCAGTTGCCTTAAGTTTGAGTTTCATAAAGATAATGTGGGACATTCATTTTTAATATAAGAACATAGAAATTGAGGGCCCAATCCTATCCCCCCCAGTGCTACCGCATTGAAAAAGACCATGCTGTAGCCAGCGGATGTGTGTGTAGATAGGGAGGCTTCAGAGAGGAAGGATTTAAATTCCCTTATCCCTCCATAAATGTCCTGCTCTGCAATGGGTCTCTGCAGACCTGCACCAGCTCTAGTTGGTGCAGGTCCAAGTAGAGAAGGGCGGAAGGGAAGCTGCTGATGTAAGGGATAGGATCTGGTGTGCACCATAGCGCCCAGATCCCTCTCCTCTTGCAACCTCCCTGTCTGTCTCCCTCCTCTCCCTGTCTCTCCCTCCTCCCTGTCCTGTTTCACCTCCCCACCCAATTTCTTCCCCTCCTCGTCCTGCCTTACCTACTCTGGTGGCTGCTGCAGAGTCCAGTGATGGAAGGGGAGCACTGCTGGCTCTTGCAGCAGTGCTTCTATAAAACAGCCAATGATGGAGCACTCCATGCTCTGCCAGCCGCCCTTTTGCAACAGCAGAACGCTGTTCTGCTATCATAATGTATTTTTGCTGGCAGCACAGTCCAGCAGAGGATTGGGCTGCCTGACATTAAGTTCCTCATAGTTAGAATTTGTCTTTCTGCAGATGTTATTCTGTAATGACCAGGCAACTTTTATCCTATGTTGTTTGTTAACTGGTTTAGTAGCTCCATTAATTGTATGAAAAGCCTGAATATAATTATTTTTTAAAAAATTTAAAAAACAAAATACAAATACCTGTGTAGTTAAAACAATGCTTCTTCAGTTATAATTCCTAAACTATAATTCCTAAACTGTAGTTAAAACTAAAATCGTTTTAACTACAGAGCTAAAGATTGGAAGATTGCAAAAAGAAAAAGAAAAAAAAGAGAAAAATGTGTTAACATTAATTTATTTGTATTCAGCCCTCTTTACCTTTTCACGCTCCTCCTCATAATGGTATACATGTACATGGTGAAGCACACAGAAACTCTATTAAATGTCAGTTTTTGTTTCCCTAACAATGCCAGTCACCAAATGCAGATATCCCTAGGGGCAGGGCCGGTCTTAAGCCAATGTGACCAATGTTATCACATTGGGCCCGCATTCTGGGGGGCCCCACACCAGTGCAGCAAGCATATCATGTACTGCTAAAGCCAGGATCTCTGTGGGCTGCAAGTCAGTAGGGCTAGCAAAGCAGCTTTACTTTGGCCCTGCCCCTGCCTCCAAACTGCCCAAAATGGACCTCCTGGAAGCCGTTGACAGTGATGTCGTCATGTCACCACCAACTGTGCGGCACCACAGTTGCTTTTTGTGGTGAAATGCCCCGCATCGGGCCCTGCTGTTCCTGTAGCCAGCCCTGCTTGAATGTGTCATGAGAATATACTACTGTTACAATCGCAACAGGTGTACAGAACATGTGATTAAAATCACTAGCTTTGAAATTCCTGTGAGAGAGAGACTGTATATTGGAGATTTTCAAACATTGTTCAGTTTTCTCTCTCTCCCTTCACCCCAATGCATGCCTCATTTTCCACCCCAGCTCTCCTTTCTTGGTGGATATGAGAAGATGTGCATGATAAAGTGTTCAAGGATGAAATAAATAATACAACAGGCTTCATTGGCAATCCTGCACCTTGCAGACGAGTGTGGAGCCAACTCTCACAGGAGCCTCCCCTCCCGCATCAGGACACCTCCATTCAAGCACCTTATTGACATTGGTATCATTTAACTTCATATATGATATGGAAGCAGGGAGCGGCAAGATAGTCAAGTTTGTAAATGGCTTCAAATTACTTGTGATGATGAAAACTCAAGGAGACAGTGACGTGATTCATAATAATCTCTCCAAACTGTATGAAAGGGCAATAATCTGATAAGGCTCAGGGCGCAATCTTAACCTGGAGTTAGGCCGACATAGTTTGGCCAGCAAAGTTTGACTAGCATAAGGGCCACTGTAAAGCACATTTAGACCACTCTCAGAGTTTGGGAAGATGGCACATGTCTGAGTGCTGGCTTCTCTGACTCCAATAGTGGTCCAAACGTACTTTACTGTGTCCCTTGTGCTGGCCTAACTCCAGTTTAGAGTTGCACTTTCAGTGTCAGTGTCAGTGCTGTAAGTATAAAGTGATGCATGCTGGGGGAAAATCTTAACTTCACATAGGCTGATGAGGTCTGAACTGGCACTAACCAGGAAGGATATATTGAGTTGGTGCCCCCATCATTACATGCATGAAGGAATGGTGCTCAACTGTCTTTATATTTACTGAAAAATGTTAAAGATATTTCAACACAGAGGCAGTGTCAGGAGTTTTTCCCATTTCATCATTATTAGACTCACTGAGAGTAATTCTAGCATACCAGAGGCAGCAACAAAGCTCTGTCACAAAATGAAGAATGGGGCCTAAGGCATTTTAGTTCACGTTCTTTAAATGTCCCATTGCGTAGTTGTTCTGTTCAACACTGTGTCAACAGTCTAATAGCACTGATTATGATTGTTTTCTGTCTAGTTGTTGTACCTATAGAAACCCATCAAGAATCTTTGCAGTTACAATGTAAGACTTTAATTTCCTTTCTCTGTCATTTCAAAATAAGCAGCTGTGTCATCCAGCCTGTTTTGAATGCCCACAACTATCACCACCAATTACTTGTGTGATTAGATCAGACTTACAAGTGGATACCCAGAGAGTAATTCACTGTCAGTTGGAATGTTTCACAAATTCCTGTATTTCATAAATAATTGCTTGCTGGGACCCTCAATCTCACCTTCTTAATTGTAGTAGCCCTGAACCAGTGGACATAAATCATTTTCTACAGATTCTTCACCTTTTTCCTGCTGGCAGCTGTTGTATTGCATTAGACCCTATTCTATATTAAGAAGAGAAGGGAGTGACAAAACCTCTCAAACAGATTTATTATGTTGCTTGGCCGATGGGCCAATTCATCTTTCAACACACATCCTTCTAACCCAAACTAACAGCACTTCAGCAAAATGTTAGGAATGTAGTCATAATATACACACATGAATCCTCTGATGCTGTATATTCAGCTGGGCTAATCTACTTTCTTGGCACTGTGGGTGTCCACCTTTAGAAAAGAAGCACATTCATGTTTATTACAAAACAAAACAAAAATATCACTTCATTACAAGGCCCAGTGCCTGAGACTCTATATAAGTGCCTTAGGCATGAGCTTCCCTATCCTACATCCTATACAGGTTAGTTATCCCTTATGTGGACTTCACCTTTTTGGGGGGACCGGAAGTGTTCCAAATTTTGGAGTTTTCCAGATTTTAGAATACTTCTATGAACAAATGCAG
Organism: Lerista edwardsae; assembly: GCA_029204185.1. Lineage (NCBI taxonomy): Eukaryota > Metazoa > Chordata > Lepidosauria > Squamata > Scincidae > Lerista > Lerista edwardsae. The sequence goes on from JAJKFI010000032.1 coordinate 8,958,230, forward strand.
TGCAATAGGACTGTTCCTATAAGGGGTAGCACCTCAGGTTCCTCCAACAAGCCTTAGACACATGGATGCTGAGAGAGTGTGAGAGAGGGAGGTCGAGGAGGGGTTAATGCCTGCTGGCTCTTGCTTTTGCTAACCTGGTCTGAGGGAGGGAGGGAAGGGCTAGCTCCTGCTTTAGCTAACCTTGTTCGCCACTAGGTCTCTCTACCCTGTGGAAGGAGAGAGGGCTGCACCTGTTTGTGGTGATGCAAAGTGTTAAATGCCAGGTGATGGGCTCTTTGCCTGAATCCTGCTGTGGAAGTCTGGTTAGCAAGCAGCATTGTGAGGTGGCTGATGTGGGTTCTAGACCTCCTTCCTTCTTTTGTCCTTGCCATGGCTGTTTTTCTGTCGAGTCATGCAGAAGGTGAGTGCTTTGTAGTGAGGGCAAATCTCTTGGCCATGCTCAAACCTGTCTTGCCTGGCTCCCAGGCTATGCCTCTGTACACAGAACCACCAGCACCTTGCTTTGCCTGAGTGCTGTTGAGGCTTCTCTTGTGACTCATCTCAGACCCTTCCCTGGCAAAATGTTTTATTCCAGCTTGCAGATGCCCTTGTGGGGGACTCAAATCATTGCCTTGGAGGGGTTTGTGTCACATGGCTGCTCTCTTCTTTCTGACCTTGCTCTGCTTAAATGTTATTCAGGATATATGTGTTTATATGGGTTGGATGAGGGGACTTAGTTCATGGCTGCAGGATGAAATGCTGATGTCATCGTGATGACATACCACTTCAGTGATGACATACTACTCCACTCCATGGATAACAGGCTGTGTCTGTGTACTCCGAGGGTGTTACTGGGAAGGGCTGCACCAGTGTTCGTTTGCCAGGACAGGCTTTGCATTTGGCCTTGTTGTGCCAGTGCCATTGGTGTGGCATTATCAGGTTGGCTTTAGGATATGATGGATGTCATGCCAGTGTCTATGCAATGTTGGTGCAGCATCTGAATAGGATTGGGCTGTAAATTAGTCACAACAAGCTCTTTAATTTGTCTTGTTAGGAAGGACATGAAAGAGGATTATAAAATTATTCATGTTTGTTTATTTACACATTTATACCCTGCTTTATCTCCCTGACAGGCATTCAAAGTGGTTGTTGTGGATAAAGTGGCTAGGGTGATATTTTTCTCAAACTTGGGGTTGTCCAATGAATTTGATTGACAAGAGGTTCAGCTCAGAGGAAAGTGCTTCTTCCCACATCACACAATACATTTATGGTGTTTGCTGCCACAGGATATGGTCATGGTCAGTAGTTCAGAAGGCTTGGAAAATGGATTAGACCAGTGGTATTCAAACTTTTTAGACTGGGACCCGCTTTTTAGAATGACACTTGTGTTGGGACCCACCAGAAGTGATGTCATTAACCTGGAAGTGATGTTGTGGCAGGAAGTGACATCATTAAGCAGGAAGTGCTGTCATTGTAACATAATAAAATGATACTCCTGAAATGCAAATTGGCATTCTTGGACTGCAGCAATTGTACAACCACGAAACATCCCTGACAGAAAGCAAAGTAAGACAAAATATGATGTAAAAGCACTGAACTAAAAACAATTAAAAAAAACTTCACTTGAGAATTCAAACTGTTAACACCCACAAAAGGAATATAACAAGAGTAAGGTCTGCAGTTTCCAAGATGGCTGCTCATAGCTTTCCACGACCCACCTGACACCAGGCCGCAACCCACCAAGTAGGTCCCAACCCACAGTTTGAATAACACTGGATTAGACAATTTCATGGAGAAGAGGTATGTCACTGGCTGTAATAGCTACGTGAAAACCTCCATCTTCAGAGGCAGTAGACCTTGGATTGAATATAAGTTGTTGAGCAGGGCAACAGAAGGAAAAAGTTGTGGCCTTTGAACCTTGCTTATGGATTTACCAAAAGCATCTGATTGGCCAGATTCCAAAGGGGTAGCCATGAGATAGCCCAATCCTAAACTGCTCCGGTTCCATAGGTGCAGTGGTAGCAAAATGCTGCTGCTGCATCCTACGGAATCTGTAGCAGATGCCAAGGTCTCCTTAGAGGAAAGGGACATTTGTGGGCCCCACAATGGGACTCCGTTAGGGCACAATCCTAACCAACTTTCCAGCACTGACACAGCTGTGCCAGTGGGGAATGATCTGCATTCTGCTCTGCAGTGGAATAGTAGTCACAGAGGCCTCCTCAAGGTCAGGGAATGTTTGTTCCTTTACCTTGGAGCTGCATTGCAGTTACCCTGGGGCTGGTAAGTAGGTTAGGATTGTGCCCTTTGTCTCTGCTGACTATTTTGCCTACAAGTAGGCAAGTAGTCATCTCATGTCAGGCTGCCCAGCCCAACACAGGGTTTGAAGAGCTGGTAGTGGAAGCCACCACTAGCACTATCACCCCAGCTGGGCCTGATCTGTTCCTCCTACCGCTCAGTCCCACACGCTTCCCACCTCACTTTCAAACATTGCTGGAGTGCCGACGAGCACTGGCCCAGTGCAGGCGCTTCCTCCAGGTGCCATAAATGTGCTTTATGGTACATTTTCGACACCCAGAGCTGGTGGTATTCATGTAGTGCCGGTGTTATGGTCCATAGGATTGGGCTCTAAATCTGCTATAGCTGCAACTGCAAGAAATTTTGTAGCAGAATCTTGGTCAAGACTGACCAGATTATTTCAGCATAATATTTCATGGATTACATTTTATTGCATCAGATTCATGAAGTGAAATATCATTATGCATTTCACTTCTTGCATTTGATGACATTTGCTGTAGTCCATAAAAGCTTGTGCTGCTTAGTCTTTAAAGTTCTACCAGATGGTTGTTTTTGTGGGACAGAATGGTGGTGTTCATGGACTTTTAGGTAATCCAGCAATCTAGTTCTTGTGTTTCTAGTTCTAGTTGTTATGTTTCATTTTCTAGGATGTTGCAACAGTAAAATGAAACAGTCAAGAAACCTTTTCGGAGCCTAGAACAACCTCTGCCAAGGTGGATGCTAGAGTATGTGTAAAGTCCTTGGTATTGTCAGTTAAAAAAATGATTTTAGGCCTGGGAAAGACCTCTTTCTGAGACTTTCAGTACGAAAACTCCTCCTGTGCTGATTTAACATGCACTCTGCAAGCGCAGGCTTTTGCAACAGAGTAGGAGTTAGTGGTGCCAGCAGTAAGGCCTACACTATATTGCTGGCAGCAGTGCAGGCCTCAACATGCACAGGCACAGGTAAGCCCTGCATTGGGCAACAGTGGGAGGAAGCCAGGGAAAGGTGGGGAGAGCACAGAGGATCCACAATTCTGGCCAAGAGGTGGGTGGGATAGGTGGCGCTGGTGTGCGCTGTATCCAATCCCTCTTCCCAGGCCAGTTCCACTGACATGGATCCACTTGGACATGCAATGTCAAATTATCAGTCACCTCCCAGTTTACCTCCCAGAGAAAGCAGGCTTTCTCTGAGGCAAGGAGACAAATGTCCCCTTACCTCGAGGAGACTCCAGGCTGCCAAATTCCCCCCACAGGGAGCAGCGCAAACCGCACTGGCCCTGCTACATTGGCGTGGTGGAGGTTCAATAGGTTTGGGCTTCCCGGAAATTAGCTGTCAGAGAAGATGATACTGATAAAATAACTCTCTGTGCACATATGAGATATAAGCCATTTGCTCCATTGTGAGATTCATGTGGAACTGATTCATAAGTTGTGTGCAATACTTATTTGGATTGTGGGCAAACAAGAGCTCAACAAGACAAAAGATCAAGACAAAAAAATAATGCTTAGAAATTTATTGGCCCATGACACAAATGTATCTTGGACCCTCCATTGTCCCATAGTTAAATGCAGGTCAAAGCACCAGCTGTAAGGAGACAATAACCTTGCAATGAAGGCGGAAATGATCATGTGAATCCACCCAGCATATACATCTACTTTGGTGAATAATTGTAACTGCTGAAACCCATCTTCTGATCTGATTTTAACATCCAGATCATCAGAACATCTCACCCTCCTTTTTTTTAATGTTCCGTCATTCCCCCCTCCAATCAGGGTTATATATGAAGGGACAATTACACAATTGCTAGGTGAAACTCCCTTTATTCATTTGACTTGTGGATTTTTGCTGCTATTGTTTTGAAAAGAGCAATGCAACCAAGAAAAAAAAATAAAACTGTTGCAGATCCAAACACCTTGAAAATATCAAATTTACTCACAATGCAGAGTCACCAGTTTTACTATAGTTTTGCCATTTATATAATGGAGGCAGATGCACAGAATTTATTTCCTGACACTTTTTGCCTTTTCCATTGTGCCACGTAGACTCTCAGCAGAGCAAACTCATTCCTGATCTAGCTTTGCTCAGAAGGTTAGTTAATTTGAACCAGGGAAAAATTTGGAATCCTTTTTCATGTAAATACATAAGGAATTTATTGGTCTGACAATAAATGCATGGAGTTACTCCTGTCAAACCAGTAGAAAAAAATAAATAAATGTTCATAAAGAAATTCCAAACATGTCTTTTATTTATTTAAGAAACTACCGGGAGCTGATGAAAACTTTTTGCTAACTGTACAAAGTATAGATTGCATGCCTTCCAGGTATAAAATATCAGATGGAATGCTATGAAAATAAATAACTTCTAACACAAACAAGGAGAACATATCAAACTGTTACTTCTTAAAACATATTGTAAATAATAAAAAATTACCAGTCTTTCTACACAATAAATATTAAGAAAACAATGACATTGTTGAAATGTACTCATATAAATTAACAACTTTAATTACATTAGCCGAATGGACATTGGTTAAAGCATTGCATGTAGTATGCAAAAAAAAACAAACAATTATGACAACAAAACGTTTTAAAATGTCATATCTTGCCTTCATACATATATTATATACAAACACATATCACATTATATATATACATATATATGTCTGTGTGTATGTGTTTCAGCTTACACACACACACACACACACACATACACACACACAAATACATACATATACACACACCCACAATCCAGAGGTCCTCATATGCAGAATTGCGCATTAGCCTCTGTGTCTGCTGCTGTGTGCAAGGTTTTTCCCATCTACTCTCACAAATACGTAATCAGTGTTATGTTCCGACACTACTTATCTCTTGTTAAGACACACAGAAAAACGTAACGTTTATTTCCCCTCCTCAGCTGTTTAGTTGTGCACGTGTGCCTGAGATGTAATCCTCTGTGGGCTGAATGTAAGTTTTTTTTCTCTCTCACAGTACCTTGCATATGCAGGATCAGAACCAGAGGGGCAATCTATAAATGCAAACTTGTTCCCACTACAGAAAGCCTTTATTGGATTGGGGCTAGTGTATACATATATATGTACATTTATATATATATAATGATTTATACTTATATCTTCAATTCATCTGCTTTCAAAGAGTTTAAATACAAAATTAAACCATTGCAAATTAACAAAAAACTCACTGAATAAAAATAAATAAATAATGAGATACGCTAGAAATGTTGATTGCTTCTGTTTATAGAAACATGTTGATCAGAAAGTGTTTCTGGCCTTAACCTCCTCTTATACTGAATAGCATATTAAAGATGTTGACCAGTAGCCAAGATTCAGTGTAAGAATTCAGATTCTGGTTTATAATTCTGGTTTATAATCCACATTGTAGATTTGCTGAAATTTTTTAATTTAATTACAGTGGGACAATTACCAAGATAAATGACTGTGAGAGTCATTCCTAGTTAACAAAATGTTGATTTTGTACAAAGCTTTTACAAGTATCTCCAGCAAAGACAGGAAGCCCAGTGTCCTCTTACTTTTGTGATTTCTACTTAAATGATTTCAGTGACTGGAATATTGAGGAATTTTAAATAATTTATTAGTTGGGTTCCAATACAATTAAAATTATGTTTCAGTGCTGTAATGAAAGAATTACAACAGGACTGCACCTGTTGAAGTCAAGAGCTAAGCACCCTCTTGTTCTGAAAGGTTCAGAAGTGGACCATCCATAGAACTAAAGCCACAGAAATCTGCAAAACTTTTCCCTTTGGCTTGGTACTGGTCTAATGCTGCCCCATCTCCTAACCATGACTAAAAATTGGAAGTACCCAGAGGCTTACAAGCATTCCCCTGTCTTTTTCTGTTTTGGCGCTAGCTATGCTTAGCATTACGTCTGCACCAGATATTTTGCCAAGTTTGCATGCCCTCTAAGACCATGTCAAATGTGGTAGCAATCAAAAATTCTATTTTTAAGACATATCAATTTAGTTAAATTTGCTTGTGGGGAGGTATTGGAACCACAGTCGGTCTTGATTAATGGCCCAATTTCTTATTTTAATTATCTGTATATTTTTTATCTCCCTCTGCTTTGAATAACGGCAAATCAAAAGCAGAAAATAGGGAACAAGAGAGAAAGCCCTATATAGTTGGAAACAGACAATACATATCTATGAAAGCTACTGGATAGGGATGAAAAACACTTGCTTATTAATACCTCTCACACTTTCCAATATGTTTATCATAACATAACCAACCACATCTAAACTTTTATTTTTCCATTCATTTGAAAATTACATGGAATAGTCTGAAGAGCTGAGACATATATATCCAGTTCTCAAACCTAGTTTAGTGTCTATGACAGATAAAAGAAGTGGTTGCATTCAACTGGAGCAGAATTAATTTTATCTAATCTTTTTAGCAAAACAAATATAAATACGGTCATTGCTAGCATGAATTTGCGAATGCTGTTGTCCATGACAATGAAACAGTAATAATAATGTGATTAACTAGCAAAAGAGAAGTTTGTTAGTAGTGGATGTGGCCTAGTTTATGGATGTTATTGATAATTATTTCTATAATAATTTACACTTATTTAACCTTACAACTCCCATGTGAGTTAGGTAGGCTAAGCCTTAATTACTTAACCAAGATAAGCTGGATAGATATTTGAACCTCTGTTTTCCATGCACAAATCTAACACATTAGCTATTATAAGTTGTACTGCATTGGCGAATATCTTTAGCCTTTCTCCTCACCCCTCCAACCTATTATGAGCTTCTTTCCATTCTAGCTTTTATTCATGTAAACAGGCTTTGTTATTCATAGATATATTCAGTCAAATTAAAGGTTTTGGAGCTAATCCCTTGAGTTGGAACTACTAGGAATTCCAGGTCAAGTCCCTAAGAGGACTTTTTGAGCTTCCCAGGAAGAATAATTCCGCCGAACATGGCCTCTTCACACATTCAACATATGTGCTGAAATTCTCCCTTGCATATAATTTTTGAAGATGCTCAGATTATCTCAGGGCCTTGATCTGCCAATTTTGATTACTACACGTATAGCTTATAGACAGTGGTGTCATTCAAATGATTTAGGAATAGGAACTCACTTTTGATTGGCACTTGTTGGGAACCCGGAACCAGCCACGGAGCCCGTTAGGATCCGGAACGCCCGTTCTGGTCCGTTCCCCCTGAATGACATCACTGCTTATAGACCAGATCACAATATATTGAAGTAAATTGAGGACTTCCAGTGACAGAAATATTTCAGCTCAGTCACTTCCATTTCAAGGTTCCTTTGCTTAAGAACACCACTAGCAAGTGTGCTGAAGGCACAATCCTATCCATGTCTACTCAAAAGAAAGCACAGTGGGGCTTTCTCACAAGTAAATGGGCATAGGATTGCAAAGTTACTACTGGAAATCAAGACAAAGCATGTCTTGAGTTTCAGAACACTCTTTGCATCCATTTGCCATTAATACCTGTTATCACCTTCATTACGAAAAACAAACAAACTGCTGTGCATAATTTAAGTTTGAAAGCCTTGATATCTTATGGAATATATTTTATGTGATCCAATTACAACAACACTCCTGACAAGTTTTGGGGTTTTTTATGTTTGTTCTGCAAGCTGTTTAAATGTGTGGTATAAAACCCCCAATTCTAATAAATCTATAAAGGATTAGCTGTAGATTAAAAACTGTGGAATAAATTAGACTTGGCTATAAGCAAGGGATTTTATATTTACCAAAAAATGGAATACATATTTTCCTTTTTTTTCCTCAAGACATACAAGCACATGCATGTATTCGTCCATGCCCAAAAGCATGCCACACACTGACCCTGAACGAGGGAATCACAAGGGGATCTTAAGGCTGCTTAACTGCATTCATGGACCCACTTCATCACCTACAGTGCTAATCCCTTACTGGCTATATGGGAGGCAAAAGGGGATTTGCTTTTCCCTCATCACCCTATACCTAACAAGTGATTCTGTCAGGAGTTACCATGGCTATCAGATGCTAAGCACTGGTTGCCACCTGTGATTGCCACATTCTGGATGAAGGACTCTAAGCTCCTTCCCACCCTAGCAGGCTAAAATACGATAGTGTAGCCAATTTATGGGCAGACAGAGGTTTCTGGCTGCACATGTTGTCTTCTTTGGATTATCGTGACTGAGTTCAAACTAACAAAAAAGGCTCTGACTACACTGCTTTATCATACTTCTATGCCCTTATGGTGCTAAAATGCTATTCCTATCAATGCAGACAAGGTATTAACATAAAATCAATTCATTTTACTATTCCCAGAAACAGAGAAAACATTAGTTGGCTAACCTGATGGTTTTAATACATCCTAGTAAAGCTTGTTAAAATGACAGACAGCTGCTGTTATACTTCACTTTTGTAAGTCAAATTTACTGAAATAGAATTATCTAAAAAGAAGGAAAAGTGATTTGTAATACTGCTGCTTAATATTTGTAGCATTTGGCTCTTAAAGTAAATTCTTTACTAGTCTGAAGTCAAATTTGAGTTGTGACCTTGACATCACTGGGCCCAGGCTTTTCCTTAGAATTCTTGTTAACAAAAAAATGTCATCCATTGCCTCTAGAACTTTTAACATAGACAATGTTTATTCTTTTAAATATAGCAATGTTGTAACATGTTGTTGTAGTGCAAGTTGATTGATGAATATGCATATATACCAATGATTGTGCATATTCACATGAAGGCATGAAGAACATGCACAAATGACACCACCAGTGAGAGATTTCATACATTACCCCATCAATATAGATAATCAAGCATGGATAGTGGAGAATGTGAACTTGTCAGAGATTCCTTCAATACGCTTAGCCACCAAGTTAATGTTGTACAATGTTATACTGGTTGCTGTCCATTTTGACACATTCTCCACCATCACTTGGAAACTCTACATGCTGATTAAGCAATGTATAAAATCATCTGTTCATACAGTCAATTTGGGCACATTATCCAGAGCTTCAAACAAATTTACATAATCAACAGTTTATGCACATTCTTCATTCAGCTCACATTAAACATGCACAAGCGCACACGCGCACACACACACACACACACACACACACACACACACACACACACACTTTAAAGCTCCCCAAGAGTTACTATAGTGAAACTGGAACACAGGACTGGAGAAGGGTGCAAAGCTGGATTTAGATCAGACCTCTCTATGTTTATGCCGGAGATTGTTTTCCTTTTATAAAGAGTGGCACGGTCTTAAATAGGTTTCCTCCATTGGGAAAAATATATATATTTAATATACTGTGCTTGGCACACAAACATTCATAGTTTTTAAGAACATTAAAAGTGTAGCCTGAAGTGCTTAAACTGTATATATACATACATATACAAATATAGATTCCCTCTAACAAGAAGTTGTTTTCCAACAGTGTACAGCTGCTGTACATAAGACGGAATCACAACAGAACTATTGGTGGGCTTGAAATAGAAACTTGATTTAAAATAGCAAGAGTTTATGCAAAGAAAGTTATAGCCCAAACCTACACTTAGGATTCTAGCCGCTGGAGGCCAAAACACCTCTGCAGGATGCAGCTGACCCTTGTTGTTGCCGCTGCATTGCTGCACAGAGAGTTAAGTAGGACTGGGCTGTTAGTTATGGCTAAGCACAATTGAAATGAGACAAGTTACAGCACAAGCCTGTGCATGTCTACTTAGAAGTAAGCCCCACTGAGTTTAATAGGATTTACTCCCAGGTAAGAGTGCACAGGATATGCAAGTTAGTAATAAATAACTCAATAATTAATTTCAATAGGACTTAGTCAGACCTGACTTTCTTTGGAAATAATACACTAACAGTTTAGGGGTTTCTGAGATACACAGCCAAATCTGGAGTTTTTATTCAGGGCACTAAACAGGTTCATCTAGAAACCATCTACATCATTCTAAATGCAGCCAGCCTCACTGATGACCCTTTAAGCCAGATCCTAACCTATAAATGACATTAGTTAAAAACAGACCGTTTAGAGGCTCACGTAAGTGTCTTTGGTGTACACATCTATTTTTAAGGTATAAAATCATCATAAAAATAACTATTTTTTGTGTGCTGTAGCAGTTCTTGTATAGCTCACAATAAGTGCAGCTCTTGACTCCCACTAACCACATTCCCTTCCCTCCCCTTCCCACCCATACTTGTTAAATAAGGATTAGACAGGTTGAACATTGTTGTAGTGCAAATAGTAGACAATTTAAATTTTTTTTCTCTTTTTTTCTCTTTTTTACAAAATGTAGAAATGTTTGGCTCCAGTAACTGGAGAAACATGTTCCTTTCAAGTATCTTTCTTTGAAAAACAAAATTAAACATGTTACTTCCATTTTTTTTTAAATCTGGGTGTATTTTTTCTCTCTCTCTCAGGTAAACAGTTTCAAACCAACTTGGTTGCATAGTTCTAATGTCATAAGCACCTTTACGAAATGTAACTTTGTTTTTTCTTTCTTTATAATTTTTTAAACTTTTTTTGCAAAAATAGTGCAGAAGATAAAGGTGAGTACACCTGCGCGTTATTGTCCCCTGTACCAATATATATATATACACAAGTGTGCTCTCTGTATGTGTATGCCATAAGAAACCTGCCCATACACATCTGTGCACACTTACTGTGTCCTTGGTAAACTGATGGGAGTAAAAAGTGCCAGTGAATGTACTGTTCATACACATGGCTTTTCTCGAAATCTTAATACCTTTTGAACTTTGCATCCAAACTGCTGCCTTTTAGCTGCTCTCAGGGCTTGAATGCATAGGTAACATAAAGGAGAGAAACATACCTCCCTGTGTTGCTGATAAGTGTGAAAATACTATGTAATAAAATATGGAGCATATAAGATAGGAAATGCCCTTGCCCACACCATCTGAATGTTTCTCATCCAAGCCCTGTTGAACAATGCCATTCTTCTTTCCTTTAAGTCATTTTTTGAACATCTTTTTTTTTTTTTAGAAATGTGATAGTTTAGTTTGGAAAGGATGAACCCACCAGGCCTCTCCTCTTTCATGTTATACTTAAATAGTCTTCTTGAAATTGATAGATTGTCTCAAGCACATATGCAGGTGTAGATGTGCATCATGAACGTCCACCTATGAGCAACCACATTCCTCCACAATCATGTTCTGAATGTCTTTTTTGATGATGTTCTGCCCATCATCATAGTAGAGCATAGACATAGGCCGCAGCTTGGTGGGTACACAACATGACTTGAGGTTGGAAAAAGGACTGTGGCCTCTCATGCGGTAGTGGTTGATAACAGTGGAGTGGAAAGAGAGAGTTGAGCCAGATGTGCCCGCAATGTGACTTGGGCAGTCTCCTTCACAGTAGTTGGCATGATAGCCTGGTGGAGCAATGATCCAGTCATTCCAGCCAATGTCTTTGAAGCTAACGAAGAAGTGCTTCTTGCAGCAGATGTTGACTTTGCCATCACACTCAAGGCCCCGCCTCCGCCGTCTATGCTGACGATCCTCTGACTGTCTGGCAAGCATCATCAAGAATGGCCTGTGTGATTGTTCCTTCTCCTCTTCTCCTGTGCTTTCATTACCTTCCTTCTCTTTCCCTTCTGAATCTTCTTCCTTTTTTTTTCTCTTGCCCAACAATACTAGGCTAGCTCCAGTTTCCTGACACTGATCACAAACAATTCGGACATCCAGGGCATTCTTTCCCTGATCCAGGATGCGCTGAACACTACTGGAGACTGGGAAAATGTGCCAAGTACTTTTGCGAGTGTCCACTGCTTTTTCAGAGATGAGAATTTCACCTTTCTCTCCCTTTGTACCTCCGTCCTCTTCTGCGCCTTGGGAGTTGCGCTTCGGCAATTTCTGCTGCTGATACAACCGGATGGTCACTTTTGTCCTGCTCCGATTGGCTTTAGAGACTTTTAGGAAGAGCCATACATCAGCCTGGGCCACTACTGATAGCTCACTCCCTTCCTTGGAAATTTCAAAGTGCAGCATTTTCTTGGCAGGACCTATAATGTGTAAAATACATAGATACAGGGAACACAAATTAGTACTACATTTACTTTTCTGAAATTTAAGTGACACTGTGGCAAAGGCATGCCTAAATTAAAACTACAGGCTCTCTTTCTCTCTGTAGAGACAGAAATCTCTGCTGAGATTTCTTTGCTGCCATTGAATAGGAGTGTAAATATATGGGCCAATTAAAAAAAGAAAGGGAGGATGAGAAAATCACTTAATGGTATGATGGCTTGGCGTTTAATCACCAGACAAGACATTGGAGAAGTTACCCCTGCTAACTGGGCAAGAGGCACTTTTTCAAATAGTGTTCCTTTTATATTTAGCAGGAGAAGAGCAATTGTCCCTCTTCACCCCTTCACAAGGCCTTTTCTAGTGGCTGTTGCTGGTGGTGTTCTGCATTTTTTTAGATTGTGAGCCCTTTGGGACAGGGAGCCATTTAACTTTATTATTACTATTTGCCTGTAAACTACTTTGTGAACTTGTGTTGAAAAGCGATATATAAATATGATTGATTGATTGATTGATTGATTGATTGATTGATTGATTGCATCTGTGTGGACGGTGTGCTCCTCCACCCCTTGTCCCTATCTCACAGGGGTAGCTTCATATTGTAAGGTGAGAAAAATGACATGGAAAGAGATGTAGAGGCACAGGGAGAGTTGGAGTTGCTGCTGTGAGGGGAATGTATTAGGGGAAATATTTACAGGGGTCCAAGGGTAAGGAATGGCTGGATGAGGAAGCAAGGAGATTCACTCTCATTAGCCATCATGCATAAACTCTGGGGTGGTTTCTTTTGGCTTGACTCACACTGCTCCTTTTTATTGGCTCAGGGTTGTGCCCTTCAGAGAGTGTTCCCTGTGAGCAGCTAGATTGCCAGTAGGGGCCCCTAGTTCAGGTAGGGGTTAGTCCACAGGTCAGAAGTAGTCATACCTGGAAGATCAACAGCCCCAATTTCAGAATCTCTGAACCCAGAATCTCAGGTCCATGACCTTTATCCTTTCCAATATTTTCCTCCTCCTCCAGCCTTCTCTACTTCTCTCTCTCCAAAGTATCCTCCTTTTCCTTCCTTTCTTCTGTCTGTCCTTAATTCTGTTGTCTCCAAGCCCTGTTCCTCTGTCTGTTTCTGCTGTTCGTCTCTGCTCTGAGATGTTTGGTTACTTCTTCGGTCCTTTTCCCCCTTCACTCCTTCTAGCCCCACTTCATTCTCTTCTCCTACTGAGCCTTTCCTTCTCCCCTTTAAAGTTGCTGCCTCCCTGTTTTCCTGCAAGATCACAGTTGGCTGTGCTCTTGTGAGACTTTGCTCCCCAGAAATGACATCATCACTGGGTGGAATAAGTAGAACCCTGTCCTGTGGCTACTTCCCTTGTCTCCCCTGATTGTCCATTCACAGCATCTAAAGAACATAACATAAGAATGGATCAGAATGGAACTACCTTGAGCATTCTCATAACATAAGAATGGAGCCCCATTGGATCAGGCCCCAAAAGCTCATCAAGTCCAACTTCCTATACCTCACAGTGGCCCACCAGATGCCTCCGGGAGCACACAAGACATTTGCATTCTGTTGCATCTCTAACCATGGTTCTCAAATGTTTTAGCACCGGGACCCACTTTTCAGAATGACAAACTGTATGGGACCTAAGCTCATGGCCGGAAGTGCCGTCATTGTGACGCCAGAGCCTGCTGCTTTCCTGAGAATGCGGCCATCAATTGGGTTATTTCTCAGACATTTTCCAATACCAAAGTGAATCAGAAAGAAGAAAAACTTACGACTTTGATACAAGCTAAACAACCATACAGCCCTCTCCCTTTCTAGCATACCATCTTCTCATATTTTCAATATGGCTGCCCTAGGTGCTTTGCAACCCACCTGAATTTGGCTCATGATCCACTGGTTGGTCCTGACCTACAGTTTGGGAACCACTGATCTATAACATCTTTTTTTTTTCCTTTTGCTAAATGTTATCTCATAGGGGTTGGGATAATTTGGCCCATGGCACAGGGGAGGGGGAGTTAACCCTTTTTCTGTATTATAACACCAATCCTAATCACTCCCAGAACTGCTGTTAGCTACAAATAAAAAGCATGCAGGAACAATACAGCATCTCTTAATATCAACACATGGCAGAATTGATTTGCATTAAGGAACTAATGTCAGATGCTGGGAGAATACACAAACACACAGCTGCTTTTAGCAAACAATAAAACAAACCCTGAAATGACAGAAATGTATTCCTATATCTCCAAGCTTGGGTTTGGTTTAGCCCTTTTATAGAGGATTCTCAATCCATGTGTCAGCCCATCATGCACAGCATTTGCATACCTTTGTTCTGGGTTGCTGGCACAGGGTGACTGCTGCACACCTCTTTAAGCAAGGTTGGACAGTCTGGAATCTTCCTGAATATGTGCTTTTTGCATATGTAGTATACTGATTAATTTGGTTTTAAGGTATTCTGCTGTGATTCTTAGGGTGCAATCCTAACCACCTTTCCAGCACCAGAGTAAGGACAATGCAGCTCTGAGGTAACTTCCCTTACCTAGAGGAGGCCTCTGTGACTGTTCCCCAACTGCATGATGCAGTACATGCCACATTGGCACAGCTATGTCACTGCTGGGGTTAGGACTGTGCCCTTAATCTTTGAAAGCTACCTTGAGCATTTACTTTAGAGAAGGCAAGTTATAAACGGGGTAAAGAAATGAATGGCTTCAGTTGGCATCACAATGTATGAATGTGAGGGCACAATCCTAAACTGGAGTTAGGCCGGCATAAGTCACTTGTGCTGGCTCAGAAGTGTTGCAAATGCACTGTAAAGCATGTCAGTCAGGGAGACTGACACAAGTCACTTGTGCTGACCTAACTAAAGGTTAGGATTGTGCCTTGAGTTTCTAAAAGATGTCACTGACAATGTCTATCTCTCAGCCTTCACAAAAGTGTCATTACAAAACTAGCTGTCAGCCTAAGTATCGATAGCATAACATAACAGTATTTAAGCATGATTTTCAGCCTTGCCGTACAGATATGAGGCAGAGGTCTGGTTCAGACACTAATCTAGTTGCAAGAGTCTTTGGTTGAGGAGTGGGTACATCCTTCCCTTCCCCCGTATAAATGAGAGCCAGGATGGTATAGTAGCTCTGTGTTGGACTTCGCCTGAAAGATCTACATTCAAATCCCTGTTCAGCCATGAAATGATGACGTGATCTTGACCAGTCACTATATCTTAGTCTTGTTGGGAGAACGAAAGGAGGAAAGGAACATATATACCTGCCTGAATTCCTTGGAGGAAGAGTGGTATGAAAAATAAAATTACCTATGCTGAATATAGTTCTAAAAATTATAAGGCTATGAGGTTGGAAGAACCGCCTCTTGGCTTCCCTGCCTCTCTGGGCTTCTCCAGCCAATCCTAAGGCCAGATAACTCACCATTTGTCCAATGATAATCTGTTTATTCGAAGATGGATACGAGAAGCTGCTCCCGCCTCCCTCCCCACCCCCACCTCCTGCTGGATGCAAAACCTTAACACTTCCCTGACTCCTGGCTGGAACTGCCGGCTTCCAGAGGTCTTTCACACCACAAAAAAAGTAAGCAAGAACACCCAGACTTATGGGTTTTCAGACTTGAGTTTTTCAGGTTCATACTTGAGTCAGTGCCTGAGTCCTTGACATGCATGACTTGAGTATACATGAGTCACTAAAAACATGTTTTTGTGACTTGGACTCGAGTCTGAGACTCAGTTTCCCATCCCTGATGGTTACTATGCTCAGATGAAATTCAGGCCCCAGTCCTAACATCACCTAACATCCTAACATCACCACATGCTGCATCTGATTATGGAGGGACAACTCAAAAGCAAACGGGAGGTGAGTAAAAAACAATTTTCTTACCAAGATAAGTCCTGGTGACACATGCCACCCATTTTGGTAAAGTATGTGTAAGGGAGGGGCAAATTTCTGAAAGAGGGGATAATATCCACTGCATCATTGCATCAGGCTCCACAACCTCCTCCTTGCCCCCCTTTTCCTCTCTCAGAATGCCCAGTTTCCCCTCCTCCCTGATCACTATCGGACCCCCCACACTGCCTTACTTGCTCTGGAGCATGTTGCTGGCTATGGCAGTGGCTCTGAAATGGCCACTAGCTACATGCTGTTTGTGCTGCTGAATAACCTGTTACAACAGCAGAACAATATTCCACTGTAGTAACTAGCCTAAGAGGATTAGGATGTCACTTTCTTCTTTCATTCATCACATTAGCATGCAACCATGAGCCAGAAAATGGTCCTGTTCCCACAGCCAAATGTGTAGAAATAGTAAGTAAAATGCTCTGAATGCTTATATGAATCTTCACAAAATAGAGGAAATGACTTGCATAGTTCCATAGTTCACTATAGCTAGAGATGGGGGGTTTTTGGTGATATTTTTTCCAAAATTTCTTGATTAAAATAGTAAATTGTGGTGGTCTGTTTTTATCCAAATTTGTATTGAAAATTGTACAAACAGTGCAATAAATAAGGGTGAATGGCCATACAAAGACAAGCGATCACTGGCACACACACCCCGGCCCAAAATAACCTGCTCAAATGTTCCCAAGCTGCACTCTGGTTGCTGCTTGGAGCATCAAGAAACTATGTTCTACTTCCACATTCCATGAAAGTTGCCCCAGCATGTACTATGAACCATGAACATGTGTGTTCATGCAGGTTTAAGCAAGCTTTTTCCTGTTTCTGACACTCTTCCTCCTGATCCCTTACTGAAAACTTTGTGGATTCCTCAAAACTGTCAAAAATAAACAAAAGGTGTTATTTTTGTGAAATTGATCTAAATTTGTGTCAAACTCTATCAAAAATAAGCAAAAGCAGTGTTGTTTCGTGTTTTGACCTAAATTTCATTTTATGTCATGTTTTCAGTAGAAATTCTCATTATTTAGTGTTCTGCTGATCACCGAAAAAAACCATTCCTAACTATAGCTCATTTTCCTCATGTACTGTGCGCCATTTATTTATTCAGTCAATCAGATGTTTACCTCACACTTGGTCTGATCAATCAAATGTATATTTAATTAATAAATGTTATACAGGACTGATCTCTGAACATACTTACTCCTCCTACTCCTAAAGCTCACAGAAAACATGAGAATATGGTCCAGTTCTACAGACTGTTTTGTATTTTGTGGAATTCCAGTACTTTTCTATGGAAGATTTTAATCTCAGATATGAATTATCTCTCCCTATTCTGCCTTGATTATTTTAAAAAGCTCAGACAATGTTAGGGTGAACGTTTTTTTAAAAATGAAAGAATACCTGATACATTAACAGTGCAATCCTAGCGCGCCTCTTGCGTCGACGCGACATCATCACGTCAACACAACGGACGGAGTGCCAGCGCATGGGCGCTGAGCAGCACCCCCGCGTCTGCGCTCAAGTTCTGAAGCCGATGCTGCTTGCATACTGCTCACTGCTTGCTTCATAGCACTGACGGGCAGCCTTCCTTGCGCTGACCGAAGATGGTCGGCGTAAGGGGTTCTCTGTCCTTTTTCAGGATGGGGATTGGTGGGAGGGGGAGGCGGGACTTGGGCAGGCTTGGGAGGTGGCCGTACGGCCACTTCCTAAGCCCGTCAGCGAGGCTGTGCAGCCCTGATTCGGGCCATGCGGTCTCCACGGATCCGTGCCACTCTTTAGCGGGCGCAGATCCAAGGAGCACATAGGGAAGGCTGGAGCCTCCCCTACAGTAAGGGAGTGCATGCTCCCTTGCCATGGGGAGGCTCCAGCCCGTCCTAAGCAGCGCTGGATTTGGCACTGGCCGGCCAGTCTCGCTAATCCAGCACTGTTTAGGATTGCACCCTAAAAAACATTCAGTTCTGCAGGCAATCAGTTCTGTTTTCTACTAGTATGGTAGAGTTTTAAAAAAATACGCATACTGAATTTGCCAATGTAAGAGAGCCCTACTTTACATTTCAATTATTCATTCCTGCTTAAGTCTAAGTTGTTGTATTTTGCACTGTAAGTGAATGATTCCCCCCTTAATAAGGCAAGCTGTTGATTTTATAGTCATTTTCTTTTTGTCTATGTTTAGGCATATGTATATATACCCTGAGGGTACAATCCTAACCATAGCGCTAACCAATCCAATACTGACATAGCGGTGCCAATGGGGCATGCGCTGCATCCTGCAGTTGGGGGACAGTCACAGAGGCCTCCTCAAGGTAAGGGAATGGTTGTTCCCTTACCTCAAAGCTGCATTGCCTTTACCCTGCTGCTGGAAAATTGGTTAGGACTGCACTCTCAGTAAATAGTGCAACCACATTAAAAACAGTTCCTCATCTTATCCCCATGAGACAACAAAATATGTTTGATTAATATTGTTTCTTATTATAGAAGAGTAGTTATTGAGAAATAATCATTCAGAGTACATGCCAAGGACAAATCCATACAGACTATAGCAGGGGTGCCAAACATAAGGCCTGCGGGCTGAATGTGGCCCCCAGAAGCAATTTATCTGCCCCTCCTGGCATAATTGGACTCTCTCAGCTTGATAACTGGGCTCTGTCATATCTTGAAAATATGAAGATTTACATATTTTCTCTTCTGTCATTTGCAGTTTCTATGTAATAAGTGCTTATTTCTGGCCATCCTCTGCTTAAGGATGTTACTTCTGGCTCTCAACAGGTGCCATGAATACTAATTTTGGCCCTCTGTATGAAAGAGTTTTAAATCCCTGGACTACAACATGCTATCGATTCCAAAAAGTGAACCCTTCTGGCAAGGTTTTTGAAATAGCCCCTAATGAATGCCATATCACTATAAGAAGGGATCAGATTCCCCCCTCTGTTGATAGGCAGGTGTGTTTTTAGCCCCACCATAATAGTGTATCCAACTGTGGCAATTATGTTTTTGCACACAAGAACATGGCAGCTATTCCATTAATTAGGAAATGATAAATATGTCCCTGACTATTGAAGTGTGTGCAAATCTGGTTCTTGATCCTGGTGACCACTTTTGGGAGAGATGAGTTTTCTCAAGGATTGATGCCAATCCATATATTTTGATCCACATAACTCAATTATAACTGATTGAAAACCGGCCCCCATCCATCTTCGTATTGTTATCCTAACCATTTTAAACTTTTTTGTTCTCTGTAAGTCGCCTTGGGCATTTGCTTGGGCATGGGAAAGGCGGGATATAAATTCTTCAAATAAATAAATAAAGTCCTGCAAGATTGTGACAAAGAGAAAGTGTATTAGGAACTGTTTATTGTATACGACTGGAGAGATATACATTTCTAGAAGTCATATGTATGTACCTGCTCCTTGATGGGTTTGATATAGCTCTCTGATGCAAATTGCCAGTGTCAGTTATCTTTTATTTCATAAAATGTTCTGAGAAGACACAGACACTTAACTGGGAGACAAGTTCTATTATCATGTGTGGTTATGAAGAGACATCAAATAAAGGAAGAGACCTATAGTTAACTTAAGTAACTTATAGGAATCAGCAGTTAATATTTCACCTATTACACAGGCTCACAGAGAGACTATGCACCCACAAGCTTGTGTGACTAGCAAATAAATACCTTCTTATTCTCTCAAATGGCTTAAAATATGCAGCAGCAGCTCATAAATGAAAAGGCTAAATGGATAGCAGTATAATGGCAAAGTAAAGAGCTTAGGAACCTTAGGAAACATATTCCGTGGTTCTCTTACTTCTGACTCATATGTCATGATTACAACTTTGCAAAACAGCAGATACATAGCACAAGCCCTCTCACTTCCCATCCAGCCCATCTGTCCTACTCCTGAAACATTTTGCAATACATAAATATTATAAATGTTGTTCCTACT
Organism: Lerista edwardsae; assembly: GCA_029204185.1. Taxonomy (NCBI): domain Eukaryota; kingdom Metazoa; phylum Chordata; class Lepidosauria; order Squamata; family Scincidae; genus Lerista; species Lerista edwardsae. Next base: position 8,978,347 of record JAJKFI010000032.1, read on the forward strand.
CCTCCCTTGGCTTGTAAAAGACTCTCAGGTCATCACTGCAGTATATTTTAAAGAAGACCACAGCAGGAAGCCAAAAGGGTACACGATTCACACTCTGGAAACTCCACATAACTCCGTGACAGCTTTGGCTGTGGCCCTATTTGGTATTTTATACAGGGCAATGATGAATACACACGTCACATCCTTCAGTAGTAAGGGAGACCTTTTACCCTAATTTAGAAAAAACAGTGCAACAGTTAAGTCATACTGAAATTAATGAGACTATAGTTAGCCACAAGGAACTTCCTTGTTAATGTTGGTGGGTGAGCATGAATAACTGCAGCTCCATTTCTGAGCTTCGTTTCTGCCCCTCAGAATTCTAAAACTGGGTTGGATGTCACTAAGTCCAGTATATTATCCAGTCACTAATTCCAGTTAATTCCTTTAACGGAGTTCAATCTTGACATCATTGAGCTGAACAAAAAACGTTAAAATTTACTTTAAAACAATCTTAGTTCGGATCTATTTCAAGTCATACTGATCACCATTGATTCGGCAACACCTGCCTTTGAAGGTACAAATATACACATTCTGCGGGTCCCTATCATGCCTTTCTCTTTCCCATTTTCTGATATTGCTATTGCTTTAATATTTTTCCACTGTTTCACGGTAGCAGTGTTTCAATTCTGGTTACGATATTTCTTTTCATACATGCACAGTGTTACTATAGAACTATTACGAAGAAATTGCTCTGACTGAAATTTCCTTTCTGTGCAACTCTTAAAAGTACAGGGGTTCTTTCAGGATTTGGACCTAGACCTGGATGGGCAATTGAGACTCAAGGACATCTTGCCTGGACTAACTGTAGAGGAAAACAGGCAGTGCAAACCCTGGGTCAGGCCTCAGCCATTTTGGGTAGGTTCATTCATGGGCATGTAAAAAACCAGCATGGCAAATTGCAGCAATAGAATCAGCGCTGGGCTTCAATTTGCCTTGCATCTCTCCTCCCCATGTCAGTATCAAATCTATGGAGAAGCCAAGAAAAGATGGTGAGAGAGGTAGGAAGTATATCATGCCTGGGCCTCACCTTTCTCCCTTGGGGTTACATGTCAGAGACAGGTCAAATTGATGGCTTAAGGCTAAGAAAGTCAGTATCATAATTGCACTCTGTCATAAGCTGATTATTAATATGAACAGAATGTCCCATGCAAAAGGTGTCTGACAACTGAAGGAACTGTCTGGGTTTTTTTTTTAATATGTAAAAATAAAACAAGAATCCAGAGTTGTGAGCCAATCTCACCTGAGGGAGAACAGCTTCCTAGTCTATATGCAGTGATCAGGTGAAATTAGTTTGCCAAGAGTAAAGCAGAACTCCTTAATTGAGTTTTCCTGAAATACAATGTTGATCCTCTTACACAACTGTATTCATATACCTGCATTGGCATGCTCACACATATATGGCTACACAAACATGCACATACACCCTCAGTTGCATGCACAGGCACATATTCTTTGATAGGTACTTACATAGTGCTTGCACGCACTCTCTCACAGCATCATTCTCCAATATTTTTCTAACTTATCCCTCTTTTTCTCAAATTTAAAAAAGCAACCAACTTTTGTAGCAGTTTCAAATTATGTTTAAGTGCAGTGAATTCATTAAGCAACCTTTTCTCCCTTACTAAATTGGAATAAATTTAGAATCTTTTGAAAAAGACTTCAAGATGAAAATCAAAGGAGGCTGATTTTGTAAAATAAAAACCAATCAGTTCATTCTATTAATCAAATATTTGTCTTTAAAGAAAAAAAGCTTTTGACCTTAAGAGATGTCTAGTATTTTTGCCTCTAAGTCTATCAGCTTTATCTTTCTTTTGTTTCTTCTTTGCTTTGATTCTTTATATCACAGTCTTCATTCAGTTCATTGCATCAGTGAATTTCTATCAGTTATGCCGGAAGAGGAAAAATAAGACAGTCAAACAAGCTACAGAGAAGCACCTTTGTGCTTCAGAGCCAAAGGAGTAAAAAAGAAACTTGTAGCAAGAAAGGTTAACTTGCACAAAGTAGAGGGGGAAAGGCTTTGGAGTCTGCCCTCTTGTGGTTATTTTGCTTCTATATTCAGTATGGAAAGGCAACCCCCTTTAAAAGCAATGAATGAAATCATTTTAAAGATTTCATTTAAATCATTTTAACCATTCTTTCCCCCCTCCTTTCGCTATGTCATTGTTAATTCATTTTAAAAAGATATACCTGTGTCCATTATTCTTTCTTTTTGTTGGCAAGTGTTAATTAAGCAAACCAGGTATGGAAGCATGATTGTAATAGTACAGTATATAAATTTATGTGGGAGCCTCACCAAAATCAACAGGACTTGTTTCTGAACAACCTGTTGGCTGCAACAGATACAAGCTTTGAACATAATTGACCCTTTTTCGTGACTAACCAATGTCATAATCTCTAGAATGTCAATATTGTCATCTCCCTACTAATTTCCACTCATTATTGAGTGGCGTTAACCACATTTTTCTCTGTTCATTGAGTTGCCAATGTCTCTATGCAGACCCAACGATGTCCAAAAGATGCAGTTTAGTGTGTGAAGTCCTATTGACCAATTTAAGCAGCTCCTGAATTTTTTCCATTGGCTAATAAGCTCTGTAGACAGTTTTCTAAAAGTGGCCAACAATTAATGTATCATTGCTTGTAGCAGTAAACAATTATTGATTAGGCAAGGAGTACTCCTTTCCCTTCAAGTCCAATTTAAGCATTTTTGGCAGATATATCTTCACGGCAAAACTGATGTGTGTACGTTCATTTACCATATGAATAAAAAGTTGTAAATAATGTTCAATTACATTTTGGTAATTGTATTGTTATAAAGGGTGTAATTTTAATAGCTTTTTAGAATGGCATTTCCTTTGGTGTTGCAATTATTTTGTCCATATTAGTTTTACTGAATTCTAACAGCATCTGTCAAGAATTTGCCAGATCTTCTGGGTCTGAGAAAACGTTTGCTTGGAAATCAATTCAGTATACTGTATTATCATTCAGGCTTCTTCTACCACTGTATTTTTTAGAATGTTGCAATTTGATCTTTTTAACCTGTATGCTAACCTGTGTTAGTCCAAATGCAGACGGAAGATCTGAACGCGCATGCTTATCATTGATCAGATCTATTATGTATAATATATATTGGAAGACATACCAGTACAAAAGGGAAAATGGTTTTTTGAATGTTAGCAAGTGCAATGGCTGCATAATTTAAGAGCAATAAATTACATTATATCAACTCCCTGCAAATTAAAAAAAATTATTGTTTCTGTTTCCATCAGTATTCAGCTGACAACTCTTAACAGCATATTTCTATTCATTTTCATTTATTCTCTACTGCCTCCCCTATAGATGATGGTTGCTTTGAGTAACAGCAATTATTTCTCTTTCTGCTGGAGAAAATATTTCCTATACCCTACTATTGAACTTTATAGCATTGGAATATGTCCAGAGCTGGTTTTGGTATCTCAGGACCTTTTCTGGTTCTCAGCCCTTTGACAGTTCTTCCTTGACCTTTGGTGATATGCTAGATTTTCTGTCATTTCAGTAGGAGTGATAAAAGCTTACCAGAACTATTTTAGAATTGACATTCATGTTTGACAAGCAAAAAACTATGACTAGAAACAATGCAGGGACTGTGAATGGAGGCAAAGAAAAAGAAAGAATGTTTGAGTTTGTAGAATAACATTATAGAATGTTACAAAACAAGATACAGCAACAATGACCCCAAGCAGCTGGTCCTTTGACTCATAAAACCCACTACATGCTTAAGCTCTGTACAATATTGTTTCTCTGTTTTATGCCATTAAAGGATAACTTCACTGACCTTCAGATATCAGTGTTTAGAAAAACTGGCAGGAGGAGAAAGGTGACAGTGGAGGAGAAGGGAAACTAAATTTTGAATAGCATGTGGCATATACTCTCAATGGGGTTTGAAGGTAAAGAGCTGAAGGTATATCTGTGACACAAAAAAGGCCCAACTACATTAAAATTCACAGTGTACTCTACTGACAAAAAGAAGTGTATGAAATTAAGGTTGTTTCCAGAACTAATGTTTCTAAAATATACAAAGAGTGGTTGTATGAATACTTGGTAGGTTGTAGCTGAAAAAAAATGAGTAGCTGGACTATTGGCCACTTTCTGGGCAATGGCACAGCTAATATTAATCATGTGACCCTATCAGCCAATTGGACTGAGTGTCACAGTTTAAGCATGTCACAACTGCCTTTGGAGCTGGTTTATGCAGACCCAATACAAGCTGTTAGAACTCACACAGTGTCTAGAAACCACAGTTCATTCCATGTGTCTTTTTCCTCAGCTTCAAGAAAGAGTGCTGTGGGAAACTGGATACAATGTCTGCCCATCAGATGGTCTAGCAATCACTTTATTTCAGATTGTTCATTCCTTAAATAAGTAGTGTCACAGTACTGATTATCGCAGACAATGGGACATTCTATTCAGTCTTTGAAATGGAGAGTGTTATTTATTTATTTATTTATTTATTTATTTATTTATTTATTTATTTGTAATGACTTCCTTTCCCAGTAAAATAATTGATAAGGTCTATAGTGACCAGGACACCAACCACATCAGAGATTCTTGTACAGAGCATTTAGCAGCAAAAACATCTTCTCTTAAAGCCATGCACACTTAACTGCATGTCCTTTTCTGCAAACAGAACATCTGAGTCAACAGGTTTTCAGGATTGGAAACTCTGAGAGTTGCCTTAATTGTTTATATTGCTGCAGCAAACTTTTAAACAAAAATGCTCAGTGTGCCTGTGCATACTTTGCCTACCATATGCTGTACTGAGCAAAACAATGACATTCTTTGCAAGCTGTCTTGGCAACAGCAACATGCTTTAACTAGGCAACATAATTAATTTCTAGTAAGTTTTCAATCACTGCTTTGAATCTATGTAAATTACATAGTACATAGCTATAGGTATAAACAGGTAAACCTGAATATGTTCGCAGTGTATACACATTCATAGTAGACACTAGTGTTCAATTTAGTATACATACAAGATCTTGAGACGTATCTCACTGCTGATGTACTTATGAATTGTTACTGAGTAAGAATGTATATGATAATGATTTTTATTTTTAAGAATAGTCGATGAGTTCCAACACACCCTGTCAAAACTACATTCTTTGGCAGGGAGCTGTTGGGACACCATCTTTCTCTTTTTTTCCAGTGTGCAAAAGTCAGCATTACAATTTGGATTGCCTACAACTATTTGTCCCAGTTACTATTGAGGTTTTCTGACAGTAGCTGTTAACACTTTTACTGTCCTGAAAATTCACTGTAAATGAATAACAACTATTTAGGAAGATAAATTTTCAGTGTGATATAACAGCTAACAGAATTTACGGTAGGTTGGTTCCTAAATTGATTTTAGTTACTTTGCCCACCCAGAGTATTTCTAAGAACCCCCACCATTTGTCTGTTTCTGTGTTTCCTTCTTGACAACCACCTTAAATAACCTAGCATTTATTATCATCACTATGTCTTTTCACAGATGTCTTAGAAAGAATTACCCAGTTACTTAAAATTTCAGCCCATGGTTGGTATATTGTTTCTCATTCCTTGATTGCTGGGTTGAATAAGTGTAAGCAACTCATCTGTAGCCAAGGCTAAATTCTAGAAACCCAAATTCCTTCATTCTCTCTCTCTCTCTCTCTCTCTCTCTCTCTCTCTCGCTCAACCTGTAATCTCACAGAGAGAATTTCTGTTACAGAGAAAGTAAAAGTTAATTGCAATTCTTACATAGACCCAGTTGAATTGCCCCCTCTTTAGCACCCACCTGATTCTGCAAATGTTATTATCTCTGAAGTTTGCTCCACAAGTTCATTCATTTCTGTTCTTCTTCCAATGTCATCCTCTATTTCCACATTACCATCCTCTCTCACTTTTCCCACATGGAGTTTCTTAATAGCATTTAAAAGTGCAGCTTTGGGCACCGGCTGAGTGATGTTAGGTCTGTCTCTCAAATGCAACATGTTCAGTATGTGCTTCTTTACTGCTTCTACCATCTCAGGCTGGGAGCTGGGCACATCCTTTGAGAGCGTGGCAAGGGCACATGATGGACAGTCAGTGACTGAGCTGTGCCCCTCAGATCCTGGGGTCGGGGAACTCCTCACTGTAATCCAGCAAAGCACCAACAAAAATCCTCTCTTCAGAAGCAAAGGCATCCTGGCAGGAAAACTTGTTGTGATTCCCTTTTTAAAAAGGCACTGCTTTTTTCCCCCTTCTACGACTTCACACACAGTTTTTCTTCTTCTTTTCTTCCTCTTCAGCAAATTCTCTGGAACAAGAACAAAAAGTTTTCTGTGAAGTTTTGTTTGCAGGTTTCCTCTCTGAATTCAGTAAGTGCTATAGATGTTTGTGACTGTCAGTGAGAGGAGTTCTGACTCTGTCTCAGAGTGAGAGAGACACACACTGAGAAAAATAAAGAGGGGGGGAGAGAGAGGAGGACGGATTGGCCTAAAGTGAGTGAGTGAATGAGAGAGGGAGGGAGTTTTGTCTGTGAGTAAAAGCTATGATTAGGAAGGGGGAGGAACAGCCCATATTCTGACAGGCTGCCTTCCTTATGCTCACTGCACTCTAACACACACCTCTCATTTAAATATCACCACTCATGTTTTCTGCCCTATCTCCCTCCTCTTTTAAATGTTTCTCTTTCTTTTGTAACATTTCCCCTGTTCTTTTCTTTGCAACCTCTTAGCTTTGTTTCTGTTTTTAGTTTCTTCAAAGTACCTCAGGTTAACAGAAGAGGGTGAGAATGAAATGAAAGAAAAAGACAGACCTTTAAAACACCTTCCCATGAGTTATGGGCTATGCCAAGTAGACTCTGAGGAAATGCTGTCTATAGAGTGTGACCTGAGCAGGGGGAGAACATTAGGGGAAATACCTTACTGTGTTCTGAATGAAGCAGAGAAGAGATCTCATCTGTCTGGTCTTTTTTAGATTCTCTAAGTTATCAACACTGGCAGGAGATCTGAAGAGGGTGAAACAAAACTTCTGTTTAGGGCCTATAATATGCCTCCTATTTCCAAGCTGCAGAAAACAGAGGAACACTGAAAGGCCCAAGTGGAACCTATTTATGTTCTGTTCTTAAGTTCTGTGCTTTAGTTCTTTGCAAAAGTTGCCAATAAATACATTGAGAATTGGGCAGGACTGCCAAATCTGCACACATGCCAAACCTTAAAGTCCTTTCTCAGTTTTAATGACTTGAGGTAAATTCATGACTATTGCTATAGAGAATTTTGCCTTCAGTAAAAACTGAGCGCAAAGATTGCTAAGGTTACATGTTTCAGCCATTCACACAACTCACTCCAATTACTTTCAAAAGCGATCCCTGATTTAATGGAAGCAATTTTTTCACGTAGCATTCACTGTATTTCTGTGATATAAGAAAAATACTGGTATGGGTCAAATCCTCCCCTCGAAAAAATTGACTTCCTTAAATTTCTGTTGCTTTATGTTTATTTACAGAGATTGAGGTCTTTGGTATTTCTAAAATGTTTGTTACACACATTGTGCTTTTTTCAAATAAGAGTGCATTTGGTACACACACATTTATTTTTCTTCTATTTAATAAACCTTAAATTAAGCCTTTAGTTCTTTCAGTTATAAACCTTTATAGTATTATTCAATCTCTTTGTCACCTCAGCTTAATTTAAACCTATTAATTATAAACATAAATGTCATACATTTCCATAAATCAACTAGAGAAAGAATAATAATACATGTTGTTTGTACTGAAATTAGACAAGTCAAATAGGTTTTGCAAACTGTGTATTGTCCTTTCTTTTCACCGTTTATGCAATGGATGCATTCTGACAATGGAAGTAAAATAGGGCACTGCCTTAGTTCCCTATGGCTATCATTTACTAGGATTTGATGCTTCTACAGCCAAGAAACTACTTTTGAAGTTCTTGCTGTATCCCTCCTTAAACAGATATATTTTGCAACAGTTTGGTATAATTCTGTTGAATATCTTGGCTTGCATGAATAGCCCCAATTAGTTGTAGTTGCTATATGTGTTGCTAATGAGCCTGGTCTCAAATTTTGAATGTATAAGCGTATTAGTTAAGATGATTCAATGGTTGAAGAAGCCTACTGTATAATATATATGGATGTATAGGTAAGCTTTTGATGGGGCATCTCTAAGTATTTATCTTTAATTACTGATATAACACCAAGCACATTGATATGTCCATATGTTTGGTGTAAATAAAAAGGCTTTAGCTGCAATCCTATCCACACTTACCTGGGAGTAAGCCCCGTTGACTACAGTGGGACTTCAAGTAGACATGCGTCGGATGGGATTCGTCCTCATTCTATACTTGTACATAGTGGGTATTATTTGCACAATTTACCTAACATTGGTATAACAAATGCTTAAATTTTATAAAGTATGTTTTAAATGCGGTCATAACAGAACATTTCACAAGTCTTAAAATATAAAATACATTGTTCTGAACTTTCCTAAGGAAACTTATAAAATATTAAAAGACAGAATAGAAAGAGAACTTAAAATTTTACCTATCTCAGCCTAAATATCTCCAGAAGCCTTTCTCAGGAGACTTTCAGAACACTTGAAGTTCTCTGTAGTGGGATTCAGTCTACAGAGCTTTACATGGTACTTTCCCATTTGTACACTGATTTACACATTCTTTCACTCTGTGTCATGGGAGAGGTGTTGCGCTGGATTGGCTAGTTCCTTATTACATCAACATATGAGTGTGTTTTCCTGTGTAAGACAGACCTTTAACAATTTCTAATGGAAAGTCCTATTTGTGTGCATGACACAAAGCATTCTGTGTTAATCTAAGGCTGCATTCCTATACACATTTACTTAGGTTCAGGTTCTACTAAACTGCATGGGTCTTACTTCTGGGTAAATTTGCATAGAGCTGGGCTACACATCCAGTCCTTCCAAAAATACATTTTAGAAAAAAATTCAGGTCAAAAGCAGTAGTTGGCAACAATATATATAAAGACAGACAGTGTGTGCATTTCTCTAATGCAGTATAGAAATTCTGGAAAAAAACAACCAGTTTTATCAATTGATGTAACTTTTGACTTCATTTTATACTCATTTGTATTGGATCAGTCATAAAATTAAGAAATAATTTTATATACTAATTACAGATAAGTCTCTGGAGACTCTGCCTAAAAAATGTAAAATTAGGAAAGAAGCTTTCCTAACTCTTTCATTCTGCTCAGAACAATTTGATCCTGGGAATGGTGTTTTGCAAGTTTTTTTTTTACCTTCTAACAAGGAACTAGTAGTAGGAAGTAAAGTAGTTGAAAACAAGAGGGCTGAAAATGATGGTAAGAGCACAAGAGAATAATTTAAATTGCACTCATCACATTATATTTAAGAGCTTTAAAAGCTGTTATATAAATTATTCTATATAAGAATAGGATTGGTTTTGATCCATTAGTTAAACAGTAAGTCTAGTGAAGTCAATGAAGTTGATGTACCGGCTGATTCTATGCGTGTTCAGAAACAGATCTTCTGTGGGGTGACAGATGGTGCTTGCCAGGGTGCCATTCATAGATGGGCACCGAAGCTGCTGCCTGCATTAGCCTGCCCTCCCCTGCATCTGTTTGACTCTGAAATGGAGCATTCAAGGATGCTAGGGGGTGTGGCAAGGTGGCATGGGGGAGCAGAGGCGCTAGGGGCGTGGTGACGAAGGGGGCATTGTCACCATGAGAGCATGCATATTCTTGTAGGGTTTATAGCCACTGAGTTTAAGGGGGCTTAGGTTGCAAATGATTGTAGCCCAAGATTGCTATATTTAGGATTGATTTGAAGATGTTGACTGCCTTTCAATGTTGATTTGATATTTTTGAAATTGTCTCAAGCAATAGGAGAGCTGGCATATAAATGTTTAAAATAAATAGGAAAGAGGACACACTTCAAGCAAAATGGATATTCAATAAGAATTGAGTCAGATATGTCTTGGAAACATTATATACATGGAAACATTACTTTTGACAGAGGGCCAAACCCTGCAATCCATTTTCATTCGGAATAACCATTGAATTCAAGGCGAGACAGGAAAAAACGGATCTCTTGCTTCCAGCCCGAATTCCTTGTACTTCACCAATTTTCTGGTGGGTTTAAATGTAGGACTGAGTTATTTTTAAAACAGGAAAGAATTGAAAGAATATGAAAAATCTTCACATGGCCTCAGTACAAAAGGAATGCTTACAGCATCATAGACTCCTGTCTGAAGAGAGCCAGGTGGGGAGGGGAAAATGAATCATGAGCCAGTTTTTCATGACAACTTTGGTATAATGAGCAAAATTTGAGAACTAATGAGAAACATATGACTAGATACCAGTAGGTTGTCTTGTTTTCAAGGTTTAATATGCATATAACAAGCATCTGAAGGCATCTTGCATTTTATACTGAACAATTGAGACCCCGATCCTATCCAATGTTCCAGGTCTGATGTAGCCTTTCCAATGGGGTGTGCACCGCATCTTGCAGTGGGGGTGCAGTCAGGGAGGCCTCCTCAAGATAAGAGAGCATTTGTTCCCTTACCTTGAGGCTATATTGCTGCTACATTGGTCCTGGAAAGTTGGATTGGATTGGTTCCTGAGTGTCTTCAAGTAGGATTGCAAAGGTTCATTTTCAATATTTTAGTGAAGGAAATCTTTAGTGAAGGACAATAGGAAAGATTATTTCTTCACACCTTTAATCTTACTCTTGAGACAAATTACTACTACTACTACTACTACTACTATACTGCTTTTCAACAAAATGTAGTTCACTAAGTGGTTTATAAAGCAAAATAAATGAATAAGTGGTTCCATGTTGCCCGGGGGCTCACAGTCTAAAGAGAGATGCAGAAGAGTCACCTGTAACAGCCACTGGAAAAGACACCATGCTGGGATGAAGAGGGATAGTTGCTGTCCCCCTGCTTACAAGCGCAATCCTAAACTGGAGTTAGGCCAGCACAGTTAGGCCAGCAAAGTTTGGCCAGCACAAGGGCGCATTAAGCATGTTTGGACTACTCTTGGAGTCAGGGAGAATGGCTCACATCTGTGTGCTGGCTTCTGACTCCAAGAGTCGTCCAAACATACTTCACGGTGTCCCTTGTGCTGGCCAAACTTTGCTGGCTTAGTTTATGATGGTCTCACTCAGTTTAGGATTGCGCCCTAAATATAAGAGGGCAGTGCTTTAAAAAATACTTCTTTGCCCAGTTAGCAGGGGCCAAGTTAGCAGTTAGCAGGGTTAAATTCTTAACATCTAATTTAAAATGGATCAAGGAAACTGTCTGAGACTGGAATTTGATTTTTGCTTTAGAAGAGCCTACAGGTTTTGGTCTGTGCTTGTCTGATATCCAGAGGCAGCAGTTTTCAAACTTTTTAGCTTCAGTTGGGACATTTCCTCCTTGATTTTTCTTCTAAGAAATGATTGCACGCCTGACTCAGATCCTCCGTACAGGGACATTCTGGAGATATTCTAATCTATAGAATGCAAATTTAATACAGAATACTGGTTGTTGGATTTCATCATTGCTGTGCATTAATTAAGAATATACTGTCCAAGATGTCCCTATGGCTATGCCTTGCACAGGAAGGTTGGTAGTAGTGGGCAATCTGTCTCTCAGGGAAGCTTTGGCTGCCACTGCTCATCTTTTAACTGAGGAATCCCCATAAGCTTCCAAGGAACCTGAGGGTTTCCCAGAACACACTTTGAAAGCCATTGCCCAAAGGTCTTAGCTCCAGAATTCACTGCAATAAATTAGTATGTTGGGGTACAATCCTAACCAACTTTACAGCACTGACATAGTTGTGCCAATGCATCCTGCAGTGGAGTAGTAGTCAAAGAGGCCTCCTCAAAGTATGGGAATGTTTGTTCCCTTACCTCCAGAGCTGCATTGCCCTCTTAACCCAGTGCCGGAAGGTTGGTTAGGATTGTGCCCTTAGTTACTTATAGTTCAATGGTTGTCTAATTTTGGCAACAAGTGTGCAGTGTACAGGTGGAGCCGTCACATCCGTGGTTTTCCCATCTGCTGATTTGACTCAGTGCAACCACAAAAGAGAAGGGCTGTTTGTTAAATAAACGCTGTTGATTAAGCATTAAAAAAAAGCTTTTCTTACCATGGCAACCAAGCTGCAGCCATGAGATCTGCAGCCAGTCTCATTAGCTCTGAGATAAGACCTCCTCCCTCATGGGGGGGGCAAAAAATGTGATTAATCACTTCTATTTTGCATTTTTGCTCTTGGGTAAAGAGAAGAGATCTTATCTCAGCTAATGGATATTAATTGCTCTAAGTCCCTGGAGAATGGCTGCAGTTCGTTGTCATAGTAAGAGAAGCTTTTTTAAAAGGCTGAATGCAAATTAACAGCATGATTTCATTTTAACGCTTTTTTTGTATCCACAAGGGTTCCTGGAATGGAATCCTCACAGATAAAAAGGCTCACCCTGTACTTGAAACAAATCCCATATCATAGAGCACTGTTTTATTGGTAGACAATAAGAAGAAGAAATGCATCCGTTGATAGGAAAAAAAGTAGAAGATTTTCAGGTCTTTTATCTATTATGCTTTCCCCTCACATATATGACTTGTGTCCCTAATATTTAGGCACCCTATTATGTCAACTGCTACCCAATGGCACGTGTGGAGTGCAAAATTGATTTACGATTTCCAAAAAGACCTTTTTCAAGTTGACCATGGTTTTTGCTCATTTCTGCAGAGCAGTTCATTTGCTTCAGGCATCCATTACTCTTTTCTAGGTAAGCATCTTCTGCCCATAGGATTGGGCCTTTTATGATCTTACACCACTGTCCAGTTTGTGGAGTAAGACAATGTGTTCACCTTGTGTCGTGGGATTAGGTTAGTTGGGCTTTTGATAGCTTCCAACACCGTTGTATGAATCTCAGGAACAACATACATTTCTTTTTATGGAAGAAAATTAATGATTGATTATGGTAAAGAGCATTACTATTTATTTTGGAGCATTACTCTTTATTCTGCCAGGGAGCTGGAATACAGCTTTTCCAAATGCCTAATGAGTGCTAAATCTGATGACTAATTTTTTTTATCATCATTTCTCTTCTTCTCTTCAAGGGTGTTTTTTTTTTTTTACCACCCCCGTTCTTCTCTCAGAATTTTTTTTTCTCATGGATTCATTGTCTTGTCCTGTACCTACAGCAGCACCTGCTGGCAGTGAACTGGAAGAACCAACTTAAAAAACCCTCCATGTCAGCTGCCATTAAATTCTGCCAGGCATACTAATGAGCTGCCTCTGTTTTTCCAGTTTCCACCAGAAAAGGTGCCTACTTGTGGATCTGATACTTGATGAATATTTGTTTGGCAGCCCAGGAATCCAGAGAATCACTATTCATTTAGTACAGTTGAAACTTCTAATTTAAACACTATTATCCAAATATTGAAACCACATCTAAACACATAGCTGAACGGCCCAAGATGTAGCTTTCAAGTACACTCCTGTCCTTTACTCATAGAACAGAAATGGAGACATATAAAAAATGGTCTCATTTTTGATAATAAGTTTATTTTAATCTCTCATGTCAACAGCAAAATAATTCGTTGCCATTATAGTAATCACCCAGTATTGTGTGTACTTTAAAAAACAAACCTGTAATTACAATGAGAAAGATGCACTAAGAATGTAATGTCAGAAGTTCTGTGTCATGTACATTTAACCAATTAGGGTTTGTGATGCTTACAGAATAACTCTCTGTTAAGAGTGAATAGTAAAAACTATTTTTACTTTTGATTCGTAAAGTCAAAGTGGACTGACATCATAGAGACCAGTTGGCTATCAATTTACTCCAATAATTTTGCACTATATTTAATTGTGGAGAATGAAAGGAAGCTAACAGGGAAATTTATAATTATAAGCTGCTTTAGAGATGGGCTTGTGTTTTTGCTTATGTTAACTGCAGTCCAATCCTATTGGGCAATTATGACTGCGGATTCATGATCTACTGCCACAATTGCTGCTGCAGCACTGTAAATGTCATGCCACTGTTATGTTCATGGAGCCACCAGAGCAAATGACAGGAGGCTTTGTGCACCCACTAGAGTGCACAGATTCAGTCCAAGCAGGTATGAAGGTGCTGGCGGAGTTGTGTTGTAAGCAGTTCGGTGGAGGATTGGGCAGGGAGCAGGGGCACTGAGGTGGTTCAGAGGTGGGGAGTGGATCTCGGCAGCAGCACCATGCTCCAGACCCTATGCCTGTTGTCCAACCAACCTCTTGACTCTGCATCACTGTTATGAAAATGGCTTGGCATTTGCCTCCCCTGTTTTGATATCTCAACGGCTTTTGTTCTGCTCCTGATTTTGAAACTGCTTGTATTGATTGTATTGTTTTATGGTTCATATTATAAGCCCTGTATCTGTGGAGAAGGGTAAGCTAAACACTTTTTTAAATATTGTAAATATTGTTATGGGTGAGGGTAACTCAGTAAACTTCTTGGCCAAGTAGGGATTTGAACCTAGGTTTTCCACATCCAAGTCTGGCACCCTAACAGCTAGACTACTGGATCATACCCAGGCTATACCTCTCAAACAACATTTTCAGTTTCCTAGCTTCTATACATTGTTGCTTACTGTTCAGTAAGAAAGGATAATGTAGATGATTTGAATGCATAAGGCAGGTAACACAGAAGATTGCTTTCCATTTAGATGAAATGACACAAATGTGATTTACAGCCATAGTGCTTAGATGTCCCAAGGGGGAGGTTTAAAATCTATTTACAAAGAGATTTTTTTACTTTATAAAGTGTATAGAATTGTGTATGAATCATGGGTAGAATATAAAGAACTTAAAGTGTTCACATTAACTGTTTTGTTCTCATAAAAGGAAAATAAATTACAGTGCCCTACATTATGTTTTCCCTTGAAAAGCCATCAGAGAATAGAAAACGATCAAATTAACATTTGCTTCAAAAGTGCCCAGAGACCATGACTAATGGTCACATTGAATTGGTGAAATTTGCCTATTCCCTGGGAAAGTGTCATCTTCCAGATCCTGATAGTTACAACTTTGGTGCAAAATTTATTATTGGAAACTAAAGCCTCTTTCCTTTATAATCCTTATGTAATATGAAACCTTTCTAAATGCTGGGCAGCAATCCTAAACTGCTATGAAACAGGCAGGCCAGCTGGCCTGAGCTGTATCCAGTGCAGGTTTGCTGCCTCCAGAGCTCACCGTGGGGCAAGGGGACATTTGTCCTCTTACCCAGGGGTAAGCCTCTGATGGGCCTTCTTGGATCTGAGCCTCTTACAGCAGCCCGAATCAGGTCCATGCAGGCCATCCTGCCCAGCGGAATGCCCTCCCCACCCCGTTCTACCCCCTCTTGCCTTCCCCCCACCCAGAAAACTGCACTGGCCAAACTCAGCCAACGCAGGAGCGGCTTACCAGCTGCCTCCAGGGGTGTGCCTGGGTTGACACAAGTAAGTGCTTGCGTTGGCCCAGCTCCTCTTCGGTTGGCACAGACGTGCCTTATGGCACATTTGTGACAGCCTTGGGCTGATTCAGTGCACGTGTCAGCCCAACAGGTGCCTTGGCTTGCACACTTAGAAGAAGAGCAGGGTGCAATTGCTACAGTCCCCACCCAGAATCTAACCGAGTCACCAGCAACATGGGTGACATTCTCATGGGACTATGGTGAGCGAAGTTTCCATTGTTGTCTCCTATTACAGTTTCTGTGCTTCTTTCTGGTTCATGGGATGTCAAAATTTCATTCTGCCTTATGCTCCCATTTCAAAAGAGAAGTCTTTGATATTTGGTTTTCTCTAGACCAGTGGTTCGCAAACGTTTTAGACAGGGACCTACTTTTTAGAATCGCACTCATGTTGGGACCCACCAGAAATGATGTCATGGCTGGAAGTGACATCATCAAGCAGGAAATGTTGTCACTGTTATGTGATCAAATGACACTCCTGGAATGCAACTGGCACTCTTGGACTGCAGCAATTGCACAACCATGAAACATATCTGATAGAAAGCAAAATTAGATCAAAATATTATGTGAAAGCACTGAACTAAAAACAATAAAAAACTCACTTGAAAATTCGAACTGTTAACACTCACAAAAGGAATATAGCAAGAGTCAGGTCTGCAGCTTACAAAATGGCTGTTCCCAGCTCTCCGCAACCCACCTGACATCAGGTTGAGATCCACCAAGTGGGTCCCGACCCACAGTTTGAAAAACAGTGCTCTAGATAAATTCAGCTAAGAAGTGTTTCCCTAACTGCAGGCTGTGACCCACCAGTCGGTCATTACCTGGTTATTAGTGGATTGTGAAATGGAAAGAGAAACTGAGCCGCATGTGCACCTTCACTCCTAGTAAGTGACTGTGTCTCAGGCCACTTCGAAGGGCAGAGGAATACAATGCCACCAACATAATTCCAAGTCAATTAACACAGGCTCAAAAAAAAAACCACTTTAGAAGGAAGCCCCCCCCCCATTTGTCAAGGAAAAATGTATTGAGCCCTATGGAAAGTAAAACTGAGTCACACACATGCATTTACTTGTGAGTAGGCAAATGTGCCTCAGCTCCTATCAAAGGCCAGAGAAAGCCAGATCCTAATCCCCGTCCCCAGGCCATGCAGCTCCAATCCAGGCCACAGCCGGCAGCTTGGATGCGTGCCTTCTATTTTGCCTCCACCCTAAATTTTCCCCCGTTGGCTGGGTCTTACTACTCTTGTTTATACTTACCTAATCTTGAGGATGGCACCTAACTTACAACATTTCTCTCTTGACCACCAGTTTGTGCTGCATCAGTTTTCCTGAGCATCTGATGCTGCTTATAAAATGTCGAATATCTTTCTCATTCCATTTATTTTATATTCTCCTTCCATTCGATATCTCAGTTTCAGTTATTTGAGTTTTCACAACCACTATCTCCTGTTGCATTGCTTATAAAGGAACTGGATGCTGATACATCCTGGAAAAACACTCCTCACTTTTTTTGGCTCTTGCTGCTTCTCTTTTCCAGTCCAACACATTTGTCAGAATTCTGTCTCTGTTGAAGTTAATGACAACTTTTAAGCTTGTGGCAGGTGGAAGGACAAACTTCGATAGAAACTGAATTTTATTCATAGTTATTTTGGAAAATATTTTTGGAAGTCTGAGCACTCAGCTAATTTTGCTGCTGCTGGAGGATGTATTAAACTTTCTTTAGACTACAGCAATTCTAACAAGGGTATTAACCTTTTTCAATCATTCGGTGAATTCCTGGGAAGACAGGAATAGAAATTGCATCTGCTATATTTACTCCCAACCTTCATATATTCAGTCCGTTGTTCAAAATAGAGCAAATATGCAAACAGGTTGTACATGCTAGACGTGATCATGAATCCTACAAAAGCCAATTCCTCTAATTGTACATACTGTATATGCACATTGATATGTTCAGATGAACACATGCAGGCCAAGAGAGGGCACAGCACACGCAATACCACCTTTGTTACCCCCATTACCCTTGCCCTTTGTTACCCCTGCTAACTGGGCAAGAGGCACTTTTTCAAGTGGTGTTGGTCTTATATTTAGCAGGGGGAGAGTAATTGTCTTTCTTCACCCCAGCTCAGTGTCTTTTCTAGTGGCTGTTGCTGGTGGTGTTCTGCATTTTTTAGATTGTGAGCCCTTTTGGGACAGGGAGCCATTTAACTTTATCACTATTTGCCTGTAAACTGCTTTGGGAACTTCAGGTTGAAAAGCAGTATATAAATACTTCTTGATTGATTGATTGGTGTTTACTGAATGTCTGAGAAGGGTTTCACTTTCCATAGGGCTCAATTAATTATTGTTTGCAAGAGTTTGACTCCAGAGTCACTTCACTAAAATCAGTGCATTTACAGAGTAATAACGCACATTAGCATCTGGCTCTGGAATTCTCATTTTGGCCCAAACAGGCCAATTTTACAATGGAATTTGCTCAGTTAAGCAAAGGAATGCTAAGAGGATTTCTAGGAGAAAGGGATTTGAAAATGTTAGTGAAAATGTATTTCTGTGCTGTGTGTCCCTGCAGCCTCATTAACAGGAACTAGAGAGGACTTCAGAGCTGCAGATCTGAATGCAGAACCAAATTCCTCTAGAGTTCAGGAATGTTTAGACCCCAGGTGTTTTGCACTGCCCATTACAGATACAGGGGACAGCTGCAAAGCTCAGTTCCAGGTTTGCATACAAACTTTCCCAAACCAGAGATGTTTGACTATGGGATTTGGCATTTGTCCATCTGCTGTGATTTTTCTGAAAAAACTCCATATATTGTGGGTGTCATTTTACTCCTATTTATCATTACTGGTGAAAATGATAGCATTTCAATAACTTTTCTGCAGAATAACCTTATCTAAAACTCAATGAAGTTCTCAGAAGTGAATACGACAGACTATTTTGACTTCAGTGCAGTTTTGGATCAGGTGGGTCTATTTGTGCTTTAAAAATCTATTTTTAAAAGAGTTATTTCCAAATGTTCATTTGCATTTGATATAAAATGCAGATGCAGCTTCTTTGCAGGTACCAAACATACTGCTGCTTAATTAGCAGAGAGATGGGACTTAAAATTTTTTTAGGGCTTTAAAGTTTTCCTAGATAAATGGAGGGTGGTTGTGTAGCCACCACAGTCACTTTTATAGTATATCAGTTCCTCTTGAATAACTTTTGTGCTCCAAGCATGAACTTACAAACAGTTATTTTCTTTATTCATTGTCCGTTTATTGGTGTCATGCCCTCAGGATGACTCCTGGGGTGGCCTGCTAAGAGGGGTGATATAAGGTAGCTCAGAATAAAGTTTTTGTGTGCACTCATCAGTGTGTCCATGCACACATTTTTTAATTGCTCCTTTGAAACTGCCCATGCAGGGACAATGACCAAGAATCTAGGAAGTACAGTATCTCTTGCATGGAAAGAATTCAGCAAAATAATGTTCAGAGGTTCTTTACAAAGCAGATTTTCCTTGATTAATGGCCCAATCCTATGCAAAGGCTGCGCTGGCATAAAACTGTAAAGTGCTTTGCAATAGTGCAGGGAGCCAGTGCCCCAGCAGGAAGGCCATAGCCTTTGCGTTTTCACCAGTGAAGGATGCCTGACAAAGCAAGTAAATCCAGCACAAGGACAGCGGGAGGGTGAGGAGGAGGGTGAACCGGGTCAGGGAGGGCAGAGATGGAGGCAAGGGATCCGATCTTGGGTGGATTGGGATGTACTGATCAGCAGCATCAGTAAAATGCTGTATCCAACCCCTACTTATTGAGCCTGATTCTGCACAGATCAACACAGGTCTGAGCCAGCTATAGAGCTGGCTCAGGTCAGGATCGACACATAGTGGTCGCTAGTGCTTACCCTTGGACAAGGAGACAAATGTCTCCTTAGTCCAAGGAGACCTCTGTCTGCCAAAAAATCCATACAGGATGCAGCCCAGACCATTGCCACTGCATCACCATGTGTGGGTTTAGTTAGGATGGTTTCCTCTTCCTCTTTAATCTGTCTTGTATGTCAGTGATTCCCAAATGTTTTAACACTTCTTAAAATGACATTCTGTTGGAACCCACCTAGCTTTATGAGATGGACAGCCCAATCCTAAGCTGCCTGTGCATCCATAGGAGCAGTGGTAGCCAAGCAGCTACTGCTGCATCCTAATGGAATCAGGGAGACACAAGAGGCTCCTCAGGGGATAGAGGAGGAAGCTGCCTCTTTTGGCCGCCTGTTTTGGCAGCACAGACTAGAGGGCCTTCGTGCCAGCCCACCACAGTGGATAGGATCCAGCGGCAAAGGTCACTGCCAGTCCCACTCCTACTCTGACCCTCCTCCCACCCACAAGTTATGCCCTTGCACGCTGCGTAGAAGGCTTGCAATGCTGGTGACGGGTACACTTACTGCTCACCAGCATTGCTGCCTCCAGGTAGTGGTGAGGGGGTCAGCACTGGGTAAGGCCTTCCCAAGGCACTGAACGGCATCTTCACGACAGAAGTGTGGGTGTTACGCGTGTACCGCTTGCGCTAAGCCAATAGGTTTCAGACCCTGAGGCTGCAATCCTATCTACACTTACCTGGGAGTAAGCTCCATATAGTGGGACTTAGTTCTGACTAGACATGCATAGGATTGGGCTGTAGTAAAAAAAATCAGTTTCACTTTGCCAGGTGCTTAAGCCTCTCTTTTTATCCTTTTTACTGTGGTATGTGTATGTGGGGTTGGGGGTTGGGGTTGGAATTGCCTTCTAGAGCATTAGTTGAGTTCATTTGATCAGGACTATTCTGGTGGCCTTGCATTCCGTTTTCCTGGCTTTTGATAGGATCTCACCAACTCATGAGTAAACATGCTCATGGGCTCAGTACATCTGCCTTGGGGAAACTCTGTTGTACATGATTGGTGATAAATTCAGTTGTCTTATAACCAGTGGTGTCATCTACTCTCTTGCAGACGGAACGCTGGGCGGGACTTAGAGTGATCGACAGCCCGTCGACTCTTCCGCTTTCTTCGCACTCCCTGTGCGGCTTTCCCTTGCCTCGGAGGGGGCGCCTGCTCGCCCAGGCACCCGGCGCGCCCCCCACCCATCCCCCCTGGCGAGCAGGCGCTCCCTCCGAGGCGAGGGAAAGCTGCACGGGGAGCGTGAAGAAAGCGGAAGTGAGTCGACGGGCTGTTGATCACTCTTAAGTCCCGCCCAGCGTTCCGTCTGCAAGAGAGTAGATGACACCACTGCTTATAACTAAATTTGATATATCAGTTCAGGGATAAGTCATAAAAAATGAACATTGGGTTATCTCTATTTCCCACATTTGAGTGAACAAGATATTAACTTTGTTCACACATTGCTAACTCAGTTTCCTGAGAGAACTAATGAATTACCAAGTATGGCTTCATAATTTGGATACCTCCTCATTGCTGGTAATAAGGTGACTCAGTTTACATAACAGTCACCAAATACATTCTCATAGTTGTTTCATTTTAGTCACTCTTGACCCTACATGGAATTGAACTGTGATTCTAGATGTGGCCGCAATTCATAGCAAAGTACTCCATTACTTATCACCATCAGCCAGACATTCGTGGTTCATGCTTTGAAGATTGAAGTGCTTTGTAAGTGCTGACAGTTAATATTGTTATTACTATTGATTAGCTTTGATCACAGACAACTGGAGACATATCTTCAATCATCGGAGTTTTTAAAAAATGTGCTTGAAACTCTGGTTAAGATGAAAGTTAAGAAAACATTTTGGGGTATTTGAGACTGCTTTGTCATAGTATCCAAGAAGTGGCTCATCCAGGCCACTTGCAGACTTCAGAAGTTCAGATACAAGGGAGCATAATCATGTACCTTCTGGGAAAGGGTATGCATTATGTGCTGGAAAGAAGTTGGCATTTGTCTTAAGTGTTTAGGAATGTCTTTGGAACTGGAAGAAGTAAGCTGAAAGCAGTAGTATGGTATAGTCTAGCTGGAATGTAACCTTATCTGTGAGCCAGGAGCCACAATGTCCCCCATTCAAATTTCTCACCTCAGTTCATCTCACCATTGACATGCCAGTGTCTCACCACTACTCTATTCTCCAATATGGGAAAAATAATACCGGGTTACCTCACAAAGCTACATAACGTGCAACTCTGCATCTTGAGGGAATTTCAAGCTGCAAAAGCCACTTCAAGGAAAGGGAATATCTGTTCCTTTGCCCAGGAATAAACCCTTGCCAGCCTGCTGGGTCTACTCAGACCTATGCGTGTGACCAATGGTGTCATCCAAATGATTTAGGAACAGGTACTCACTTTTGATTGGCACTTGTCGGGGTCCACCCACCGGAAGTGACGTCATAAGCCGGAAGTGATGTCGTGGCAGGAAGTGAGGTCATAGCCGGAATTGAGGTCATGATTGTTGCCATGGATGTGAGCATGTTTGTAATAACTTCAGCTTGTGGGTAGTGTTGATTTAACTTCTATTGCTTTGCTGTCTAGAGATATGTATAGACATATTTTGCTTCAACTGTTCCCTGGTTAAATAGCAGGCTAGACTGTTCTAGATTGTGAGCCGTTTTGGGACAGGGAGCCATTTAACTTTAATGTTAAATGCAAGGAGCCGGCAAGGAGCAGGAGGGGGAATGGGCGACCAAAAAAAGACTGCGTGGGGGCTGGGGCTGGGGGGAGGCTGCAGGAGGAACCGGGACGCTGGATCTGCGTGGCTGGAGGGAGCGGGAGCCCCAGGCGGCTACCTTCTCACACTTGCTGCCTTATTCCTGGGTCTCCCTCGCTGCTGCTGCTGCCGCTGCTGCTGCCTCTGGTCCTCTTGCTCCGCTTCCCTTCCACCCTCTGCTGTACTGGTGCCAGGGGATATGGACAGAACTCTGGAGTGTGAACCCAGCTGCTCAGTGCTTGTGGTGGTGGCCAGGTATGGCATGTTGTGCTTTGCAACAGTCGTAAAGGAACTTCTGATCCTGGAATGCTATTTTTGAAGTGTAGGGCCCTCAATTTGATGTTCCACTTTTGGGAGAAGGAACTATTCTGATATTGCAGATCAGCCCTGTCATGATCGTAACCTAATGATGGAAACTAATTTCTCTCAGTTGGCTTTTCCCCTTCCCCTCTCCCTAGACAGATTGAGAAGGAGAAGGGACGCAGGAGCAGAATGCTGCAGTTCTCAGGAGACTGGGGATATCTCTGGCTCCAGTCAGCTGTTGAGGTGGCAAACAGCTGGAAATGTATCTCTCCCGCCCATGTTCAGGTGAAGTAGTACAGAGAGGCATGAGGAACGCCTCCAAGACTAGTGGGATCTGCAAGCAGGAACAGTGACCCCCTGCTCCCCACCAGGAAGCTTGATGGAGCCAGAGAGGCCTCACTCAAAGCAAGACAGGTTCCATTCTTTCCCTCGATGCAGCCTGGGAAACTGGAGGCATGCTATTTGCCAGAGTGGAGTTTTGATTGGTGCAGATCCTTTCAATCATTCATGGGGCATGCCTTTCTCATTGCGTTTCAAGGAGGAAAAACTTATTTAGTGGACTAGCCTGGTCAGTCCTGTGGTAGGAGTCCACATCCAGATCAAGCCTCCTTTTAATTGGTTATTTTCTCCCTCAATTAGAAACAAACTTTCCCCTTCCTTATGCTTCAGTTGAATGACTGAAAGGAAGGAGAGCCCTAACAATTTCAGGATGGAAATGGCTGGTACTAGTACCAGCCATATCCTCCTGGTACTCCTAACCTAAGTAGGGAGTGAAGGAGGAAATAATTCCTTTCATGGATAAAGGAGTTGGTGGCCTAGCAGTTCTAATAGGCCAATCCCTCTCCTCCCAAGACAGCACCTTACAGATCCAGATCCCACGTGAAATGCAAGTGGAGCCATAAAAATTGTACATCCAATTACAGGCCCCACCAGGGACATTCTAGGAGAAAACAAAGATGGTATTCCCTTCTACCAGCTCTTCATTGAGCATCTTGGCATCTCAGAGTTCCATGCACAGGGAGGAGAATTATCAGAGGACATGGAGATGTTTGCTAGCAGTTATGAGTGGTCATTTCCTGTGGAAATGTTTACTATCCTCTTACCAAAGGCAATCTGGATCTTATAGTTGTCGGACCACAAGGGAGAGGTGGAGGATACACGTCCAGCTAAACCAAGGAGAGTCAAGTTACAGTTCTCCTGAGGTCCACCTTAGCCTTTAACTGTGTATTTTCGTCAATATTTTAATAAAATTAAGGGCGCAATCCAACCCAGCGCTGGAATGGCAAGGCTGGCCGGCCAGCGCCATATCCAACGATGGGTTGGGGGAAAGGTTGGAGCCTCCCGCGGCAAGGGAGCATGTGTGCCTCCCCTATGTGCTCCTTGGATCTGTGCCCACTAAAGAGCGGGCACAGATCTGAGGAGACAGTGTGGCCCAAATTGGGGCCGCGCAGCCTTGCTGACGGGCTTAGGAGGTGGCCATATGGCCACCTCCCAAGCCCGCCCAAGTCCCACCTCCTGCCTCCCCCTCCCACCAATCCCCATCCTGATACGGGACGGAGAATCCCTTGTGCCAACCGTCTTCAGTCACCGCAAGGGAGGCTCACCGTCAGCGCTTTGAAGACGATGCTGCTTATAGTGTTGGCTTCAGAATTGGCACACCGACGCAGGGGTGCTGCTTGGCGCCCGTGCACCAGCGCTCCATCCCTTGCGTTGACGCAATGATGTTGCTAGGGGCATGCTAGGATTGCGCTGTAAGAGTGAGGAAACTCAGCAAAAGGGAAAGCCCATATGACTGGCAAATAGGCTTTTTTTAATTTTCTGGGTAGTGTCATTCAGCTTCTTAAGGTGCCAGTGGTTGATGTCCATATCCTCATCAGTTATTCTTAACTCCATGATAAAGAGGTCAAAGCATCATGTCCACCTTCCCTAAGGGACAGAAAAGGCAGCCTCAGCTGTGGTGTCATGAAATTTTGGGCCATGGCTTCTCAGATTTGCCCATGTTCAGCACAACAGATGGCCGGTTCTGTAGACAGTCTTCCAAGGATATGCCATTCACAGCACAATCCTAACCTGTGCTGGAACAGGCCGGCAGGCTGGAGATAACCTTGGGGTGAACCCCAGCCACTCCTATGGGGCTACGCAGATCTGCACCAGCAAAATTTCTGGCACAAATCAGCCTGGATTAGGGCTGACAAGGTTGGAGACAAGGGTTAGGATCTGGCCTGGTTCCTGGCTCCATCACTTCCTTGGCCAGTCCACCAGTGGTGTCATCTAAATGATTTAACAACAGGTACTCACTTTTGATTGGCACATGTCAGGACCCGCCCACCGGAAGTGACGTCATAAGCTGGAAGTGATGTTGTGGCAAGAAGTGACATGAAAAAAGCCCTTTTTGAGGCCTCAGACAATTTTAAACTGACCCAACAGTTGCAACAGTATTCCACAGCACCCCCAGAACACGTTAAGGAGGCCTGGCATCATGTTAAAGTGACCCAACAGTTCCAAAACCCCAGAGCAGCTCATTTTTCAGTGGCAAGGCAAGGCAAGGCTCCACTCGCTGCCTGCCTGCCTGCCTGGCTCTGAGAACGTGCAGGCAACTCAAACGTGCAGGAAATTCAAATGTTGCAGGGGGCGGAGTCAACGAGTGGGCGGGCGAATGGGCGGGGCCAACCGTAATCCTAGAAACCGGTACTCGCATACCCCTGCGTACCCCCTGCATGACATCACTGCAGTCCACCCATGGGCCCACCCTCCCCAGCCTTCCCCAACCCCGTTCCACCTTCCTTCCAATCTCCCTGAGCCTCTGTGCCTGTCTCCAGACGCTAGCCTTACCTTGTCCAAGTCATAGCACAGGGAGGACAGTGCACGCTCTGTGTGTGCCAGCCTCCGTCTCCCAAAGTGGCGCAAACAGACTTTATGGCACGTTTGCAGCACTTGTGTGCTCTGAGTTTGTCTCCACTCCAAGAAATAAATTCATTCCTCCAATTTAGAACTCATCCAAACACATGCTAGTGGCAGTTCAACATCACCTGGAGGTTAGCCCGTGCCTAAGGACTAGGGAAATACGTTCCATCCTCTTCTTGGTCCTCCCCAGTGGAGTGTTTATGCTGTAAACACAGGACTGCTAGAGGTTCCATGGACTCTAATAGCCTGGTGGACACCTGTATTTTAATACTTAGCTTACATTAAAGACCTAGTGTTGTGATGAAAAAGGGTCAAACTAGACATGATGATATAAAAAAAGTTATCATAATTATCTTACTTTTTTTTTTTTTAAAGCAACCATAGGGAGATCTGTATCAGGGCTAGAGTTAGAGTGGAAAGTTAATCCTCCCCCCCCCCATACACACACATTTTCTGGTGAAATCACGCCCCTTTCACAGCTGCTGTCTTCCCCAGGAGGGAAACTGTGTAAACCTTCTTCTTCTTCTTCTTCTTCTTCTTCTTCTTCTTCTTCTTATTATTATTATTATTATTATTATTATTATTATTATTATTATTATTATTAAAGTGAAACTCATGAATCTGGAGCAGGGTCTTCCTCAGGTGAAAGTGAATCATATTTAAGAGTTTCACAGAAATGTGGAAGGCTTTCTATAAATTCAGAGACATGTCTTGGAAAGTGAGGGTTTTGTTTTTTTTACATATCTCTACACTTCCAAACTACACTTTTACATACACTTCCAAACTGCAAGAAACATTAGGATAAAGTCTTGGTACTACCAGACTATTGCATAAATCAGGGACATTAGTCATGCGGTAAGTCCCACCGGGATCAATGAGACAAGTTAGTTATGACTAATCTAAGTCTCACTAAAATTAACTTCAAACTACTGTAGGTGTGTATGACTTTCTGTGGATTTAGATAACATCTTTCTTGGCATCTTACTTAGGATAATCTGGAGGGTAAACCCTAACCTGGAGTTAGGCTGGCATAGTTAGGCCAGCAAAGTTTGGCTGGCACAAGGGACACCGTAAAGTGCATTTGGACCACTCTTGGAGTCAAGGTGGATGGTGCACAGAGCCATACCTGTCTCCGAGCGCACTTAGGGGCAGGGTGACATCACCGTGCCCCCAGCACATCGCCCCACCCCCATGCGTTGCCCATCCACGCCTCCCTGCACCTGGAATCGCTCCATCAAGGAGCGATACAAACGCAAGGGAGGGCAGGGGGCCAAAAACGTGCAGGTTGTTCCGCACAGTGGTGCCTTGCCACTGCCGGTGCCCATTACGCGGGTCATTCCTGCTACACCCTTCCACCGCCTCTGATGGTGCGTGTCTGTGTGCCAGCCTCTCTAACTCTGAGAGTGCAATCCTAAACTGCAGTTAGGCCGGTATAAGCTAAGCCAGCAAAGTTTGGCCAGCACAAGGGCCACCTTAAAGCGTGTTTGGACTATTCTCAGAGTCAGGGAGGATGGCTCACGTTTGTATGTTGGCCTCTCTGACTCCAAGAATGGTCCAAACATACTTTACGGGGTCCCTTATGCTTGCCAAATTTTGCTGGCTTAGTTTATGCCAGCCTAACTCAGTTTTGGATTGTGCCCTGAGAGTGGGCCAAACATATTTTACAGTGTCTCTTGCTGGCCAAACTTTGCTGGCCTAACTGTGCAGGCCTAACTCAGCATGCTACTCAAGCAGTAACTAGCCATTCCCTCCATTAATTGTGGGACAAGGGAGAGAATAACAACCAGTGATGTCATCTGGTAATGAAGAACGGGAACGCTGGGTGGGACTTACGCGTGATTGGCTGTCCATCCGTTCTGCTCCGTGGCTGCCCTGGCCTTGGTGGGGTGCCTGCTCACCGGGGGGGATGGGTGGGGTGTGTGCCAGGTGCCTGGGCGAGCAGAGGTGGAGCGCGTCAACCGGGGGCAGCACCCCCCCAGGCCAGGGCAGCCACGGAACGGAACGAACGGGCTGCCAATCACGTGTAAGTCCCGCCCAGCGTTCCCGTTCTTCATTACCAGATGACATCACTGATAACAACCAGTGGTCTATGATTCCTGAGCTGCGTTTCCTCTCTGGCCCATGCTAACTCACATGAATGTGAATTCCCAGATGCCACCTAGCTAGTACCAAGAAGCCTCTTACCACATTAACTAAATAAAATTAAAATCTTATTTACCATAACACTGATTGTTTCCTTCATTAGTGCTTGTCCTCTTTCTACTTCCATCAAAGATTCCAGCAGGCTACAACAATTGATGTAATTTTCTGACCTCTTTTTGGAACATGTTTCAGTTTTAACAGAGATTTATGCATTTATTTAAGCTTTTAGCATGTTGAACTTCATAATGTCAATACCGCATTTGATTGTTCATGTTATTGAAAGGAAAAAAAAGTCCTGTGAAACTGTGCTTGGTCTGGAAATTACTTCCTAATGTTCAGTCACATTCTCACAACTGTCCAGATAAGAATTACACCTCATTGATTGCCTCATAGTCAGATGGAAGCAAGTATGAGGTAGCATTATGTGCTTGTGTGTGTCCCCCATCACTGATAGTACCAAGAGTGCAAAGTATCTGACCTGTGAGACAGTTCAGAGTTACATTCAGGGATATACAATGGCAGTCCTGTTTCTTGACAGAGCTGAACATTCAACTTGTACTAGCAGTGCTGCCATAAATGCATTTTAGTTCAATTGGTAAATACTTCCAGGTGGCCAGCTTTCATTTTTGGGAGGTCAAGTTTGTAAAGATTAAATAGCAGGCAGGATTTCTGTAAGGCGCTATCAGTTTGGAAAAAGAAAATGTAATTAAAACCAGCATTCTTCTGGAGATTAACTTTGAATCGTTCTGCACTCTGTGTTTAACATTTTTTTTTTAGTTTTTATAATAATCCACACTCCAAAGATACATTTAGTTCTAGTTAAAGACAAACAGGACTTAGCAATGGAGGAAAAAATAAGCAAATGAGAAGGGATTACGAGGTAAATGCAGTAATATGTCAGAAGAGGATGCATGATACCCTTTGAGCCATAGTTTTTAACGAATGAGGGAAGAATGCAAGAACATCCCATGGCCAACCAAAACATCATTTGACTATAAAATTAAGCAGAAGAATTAAAATGGTGGCTCCTATTCAAAGAGACTCTCCCAGTTTCAAGGGCCCTTTGTTTCATCAAAATGCTGTTAGCCTCTTGTTAGTCATCGCTCAAGAAAAAAAAATTACATGTACATATACACAACCAAACCCCGTTAGTTTGCTCAGCTGCTGTTGATGTCACTCTTGCCCACTAAGGGTAAGTTCCTGCAATAATCCCCTATTTTATTAACAGTGATTTGAAGGAAGCAGAAATGGGTGACATCATTATTCAAGAGAATTGCCTAACTTCAGCTTTAGTCAGCTTTGTGAAAACATTTCTCATATGTCATATGAAAGTGATTACTACTTCTCTCTTTGTCTGTCTGACCAACCACTCATTTTTCCCATATATAGACCTACAACTTTCCCCTTGGGTCAAGTTCACATCACAGGGCTGATCTGGTGCCTTAACCCAGGGGTTCTCAAACTGGTGGCTCATGACCCACCAGCCTGGGAATCCCTGTCTTTGGCCTCTTAATTTGATCCCCATGGGTGGGGGGGGGTTCTACTTACCTGAAGTCAGTGCCAGCCTCTAGGGGGGGTGCGGGGAGCCCCACTGAGCCCTCTGCTATGCTCTCCAAACCTCCAGCTGTGTTATCATGATTAGAACCCACTTCCATTTTGTGATTGGAAACCAGAAGTGTCTTCTTGTTTCTATTTTTACATATTTGGAGGCTTGGGGAGCTCTGCAGCTTCTCTTGGCTTCTCACACACACACACACACACACACACACACACAAACGCACACATGCGTGCGCTCCAGAGACCAGTGCTGGGTTCAGATAAGTAGAAACCCCTCCTTGTCCCCAGCAACAGCGGCAGCACGATCCTGGGAATCGCCTTGCTCCCTTCACCCCTCCCCTGTAACAACTTACCTTTGTTCTCAAACTCTCTGTAATCTATCGTAGTGAAGTCCAATATAGTCATCTTATAATGAAGCCCTCATTTTAGGAAAACAGTTGTTAAAATTTGGTTTACTCACTGGATTGTATTAAACAATATAAACTACAGGTGTGCCCTGGTATCCACTGACTTAGTATCTATGTTTTCAGTTATCCATGGATACCATGAATACTGAGATGCCTATTAAAAAGATAAGGGAACATTAAACAAATATCTTTTTTTATCTTGTTTTATCAAAACCACTGATGTTCCCTATCTTTAAAAAGGTGTCCCTGTATGCCAATAAACGTATCATGAGTAAGTCAGTAAAAAGGCGTCCCCAGTGTCCACATTTTCAGGTATCCAGGGTGTGACCTCAGCGGATACTGGGGAATGCCTGTAATTTCACTATCATACACATTTTCATTTTTTTCAACACATTTTTATTTTTTCCAATGTTTGTCATTGGAACTAAGTGCTAGTTACTTCAAATATAAGATTATAAATTCTAAAACAATGTATATGATTACTACGCTGTTAAAATCAGGGTCTGAACACTTGTGATCCTCCCCACCCCCAATGCTGTAGGCACTCCAGGTATGCCCTATGGCCTGCATGGTTGGCACCTTCCCCACCACCGGAAAACTCAGTATTCATCCAGCTCCTTGCTATGTTAACATATCCAAGCTGTTTGGTGGATCACAAACTGTGCAGTGTTTCTTGAAACTTGTAAGTAGTTTAGTAATAAGTAGTAAGTAATATGTATCTTGGGACGTGGTGGCGCAGCGGGTTAATTCACTGTTGCTGGGCTTCCCGACCGCAAGGTCAAGACTGAAAACGGTTTGAAACGGTCAAGACTGCGCGACCGAGTGAGCTCCCATTGCTTGTCCCAGCTCCTGCCAACCTAGCAATTCGAAAGCACCTAAATGCAAGTAGATAAATAGGGACCACTTTGGTGGGAAGGGAACGGCATTCCATGTGGTACGGCATATAGTCATGCCGGCCACATGACCACGGAAGCTTGTCCTCGGACAAAACGCCGGCTCTACAGGCTTTGAAACGGAGATGAGCACCGCCCCCTACAGTCGGTCATGACTAGACCATTTGGTCGTGGGGAAACCTTTACCTTTAATATGTATCTTATGATACTATTAATTTATAAAACGGGGACACAACCTCTTATTGTCCTACTTTCTGATTTTCAGGGGCAAACTATACATTAATGTTATAGTTTTCCCTCTTGTGTCTTTTGTTTTATTTTTAGTTTTTTTTTTAAGTTGCTGCAGTTGGGAAAGGCGTTCAGGACTATGCAATACAGAATTGAATTTAAACCCTTTATCCCTTCACTACAGTTTTGATGAAAATTCCCTTACTTAAAGTTTCACCAGTGGCAACATATTTACTTGGCCGAGAGTCCTGGTTTATCCAAAAATGTTTTTATTACAAAACGTATATTGAGTGTGCAGCCAATCACACTGTTTGGCTATTTAATTCTTGATTGACTTCAGTAAGATTTAAGCAACCTACCGGTGTACAGTACAGCAACCGAATTGGTTATGTTGAAAATGTTTGCAAGGTCCATTTCTTTAGGTGAGAGTTTATCTTCTAAACTTCTCAGAATTCTCTCCCCCCAGGAAGATTAGACAACACTCCAAAACATTCCAATGTTTTGACAAAACTTCAGTGTTTTTAGATACATTTTAATTTCTTTGGTACTTGAACAATACATTTTTTGTACTGTACACACAGAAGGGCATAGTTGGCCAGACAGTCAGGCCTTAACTTGTAGTATTTTAGTGGGCAGGAGGAGATATAGATAAGTTATATAGGATGAAAGGGCGAGAAGATGAGATATTAAGGAAATGATTCATCTGCTGTGAGAAATGAGAATGGTGAAGTGACTGGCAGGTAGACAGGATGTCATGAATGACCTAACACTCAGCATAAGGAAAGAGAAACAAGTAGTCCATTAATAGTTATGTGGGTTTTAGTCATTGGGTGCAATGAGCAAAACAAGACTGACAGAATTCAGGAAACCGAAGTACTTGGTTTTGCAAATGATGATTTATTTGTTCCCTTTCAGTGGAAACATCAAAATAGCTCACAGTACAAAGAAATATTATTTAATAATTAATTACTTTTTGTGACCTGCTTTTCCTCTGATGAGCTCAGAATAGTGTTTTGACCTCACAACAACCTTGTGTGAGTAGGCTGACAGATAGAGGCTTTTCTAAGACCAATTGGCATTCCTTGCCAAATGATATTTGAACGTTGGAGAACTGGTCAGCTTATTACATTCAGAAGAAATATAAGAAGGGTGTCCTAAACATATAAGAGTCTAATGAGACTTCTAGTTTTAGGTCTAAGGGCTCAATCCTGAGCAGGCGGTATGAGTATACTGCCTGCGCTTGTGTTGCAAAAGGTGCCATAAGGCACCTCCAGTGCCGGCAGTAAGCCATTACCGCCAGTGCTGGGCAACCTCCAGGAGCAGCACTGCAAGCTGGTGAGCGGTGAATACACCGGTCGCTGGTATTGCGGTTGTTTTAGGTGGGGTGGGAGGGCATTCCAGGGAGGGGCAGGAGCAGGGCGGCAGTGGAACTGGCAGTGACATTTGCTGCCAATGCTGACCTCCGTGCATGGCCCTACACAGAGGTTCTTGCCTCTGCAATGGCTATATAGCTAGTGCAGAGGCAAGTAGACCACTCGCTTGCCAGCACTCTTACCTTGGGGAAGGGGGACAAATGGCTACTGGGCAGCCAGGCAGCACAGGATTGGGCTATAATGGCCCAATCCTAAATGGTCTTTGTTATAGTGAAAAAATGGATCTGCTGCCATAAGTGGCTATGTGGTGATGTGTAGTGTATGCCATTCCAGAACCAGCTGCAGTATTGGAGACTTGCTGCCACTGCTGGCTACCAGCAGAAATGCTGGTAAGCTGGTGCAGGGGTGGGCAGTGGGAGGAATGGAGGAGTATCTAGATTCGGCCAGCGCAGGAGCAGCTTACCTGTGGGCTCCGGGCACACCTGGGCTTGCGTCGGCCCAGCGCCTCTCCAACTGGCAAAGACATGCTTTATGGCACGTTTGCTACAGCCTTAGGCCGACACAAGGCACATGCGTCGGCCCAACTTTGGGCACTTTGGGTTGCACCTTAAGCCACTTTGCATGTCTAGTACATATATCTAAAGAAGAAGAATCGGTTTGTGTCCTCAGTAACACACATGTTCTCAGTAAGCATGGAACACTGAAATCCATGGAATATCATATTATTCGGGCAATGTTGAAAAGTACTATTTGATCAAAATTTTAATATCAGAAATTTCCCCAAACTGGAATTATGTATCAGACAACAGTGTTCGTTGTGCTGGCACAATTGACATTTCTTTGAGCAGTACATTCTAGGAAGTATGGAACCAGTCAGCATCAGTTTCCTGCCTAACTTTGATGCTGTTTCATAGCGTACAACTTGGAAACATATTCCCCATGTTATGGGAGATATTATTGTACACTTTCGTCTTTTGTACTAAATGCTTGATATTGTTCTTGATACATTACATTTATTACAGTACTAAATAGGTAAATTTTTACTTGGAAAGAATAAAGTTTGGATTTGTATCCTTGATTTGGGTCAACTGATGAATTCATATTGGTGGTACGTAGTACGAAGAATAAATTCTAGAGTGATCAAAGGATTTTAGAACCAATCCCATGAGGTTAGAAAAGCTGACTGGGCCCATTTGGCAAGGGATTACATCAGGCTTAAATCTTAGTTTAAAGAACATGGGTACAAGAACATATGGATATAAGCTGTGTGTTCATAAATTTAGGTTACTGATCAGAACCAGGTTTTCAACTGTCTTTAGGAATGGCATTCTGGAATAATCTCCCTAAAACTGTTTTATAATAAAAATGAAACTTGGTAGTTAAAAATCTGACCTGAATAAAATGGATGAAAGATATTGTATAATTTTTTTTAATGATGCCCCATTGCAATCAGAGCATTTTTCTCTCTCTTTCAGAAAAAAAAGATACTTTCATGTATCTCAACAATCCAGTAATTCACTTAGTATCATGGACAAGGATATTTTATCCCTTCCCTTTAGTATTCTGTGGATGGCAAGTATGCAACATGGGGGTTACAAGTAGCATAGGCAATGGGAGTTCATGATACAAATAGACAAAATACAGACCTTTAGGTTTGGCTATACAGTAGAGTCAAATCTGTGTTCCTCCCTGCTGCTATGGTGCTGCTTAATTTTAATCCATGGTACAGTATATTAGAAATATAGTAGAGTGCCATTGGAAAGGAGAGGCCAAGGGCGGGGGGGGGGGACACTGGCTATGACCAGTGATCTACTAGGCCAAGAAGTTGGCCTCCACTCTACTATTCTGATACACTATGTGGCGGCATCTGTCAATTCATACTCTGCAGAGATCTCCTATTGTTTCTGAGAGACTGTTTCTGAGAGACGTTTCTGAGAGAAGTAATTTAAAGAGCATGTGCTTCATCTTATTGCAGTTTAGTTTCTTTTTTTACCTGATTCCTAAACCACTACACCTATCTCTTAGGGCACAATCTTCTGTGTCATTACCATGACTTAGATATATGATGCATTACAGCTTTTCCTCAGAGGCTATCAAGGAGCCCTTATCATTCTTCTTGGAGCACAATCCAAAAGCCAAGCTAGAATAGGCAGGCCAATATGCCTGCCCCTTGGGATTGAGACTGGCTGCAATACAACCTGGGTCAAGGAGAAAACATTCCCCTTCCCCTGGATAATGTGCAGTGACCTGGAAGGGGTTACTCAGAGCTGTACCAGAAAAATCACTGGTGCAACTCTGAGCAGCCTGGATACAGGGGTTAGGATCCAGCCCAAGTGGCGGATCCTTTCTCCACCCCCTCCCCAGACCAGTTTGCCTACAGGCCCACCCATCCCCCACCTTTCCCCTGCCTGTTCTGCCTCCCCCCCCCCGCTCTTTTCAACCCCCTGTGCCAGCTGAGCTCAGCTGGCCTTACCTTTGAGCCTCTGGGCTTGGGTCCCAGTATGTGGAGACCAGCGAATGTCTGTGCATTGGACATTCTTTTGTTGGTGTTCTTTCTTCTGTTATATTAGTGTTCTTTCTTCTGTTTCTTATGTTATGTTGGTGCAAATGTGCTTTATAGCGTGTTTGCAACGTGACTGGGCCGGCACAAGGACTCATGCCAGCCTAGAGCACCCTCTGGATTGTGTTCTTAATGGCTTTGTTAGTTACTATTACATCATTTCTATCTGTGCTCATAAGCAGTGATTTTGCATTATTGCCAGACCTTTGCAAAAGTGATTCAATAAAATGCTGTTCTGCATTTTGCTGAAGGGGGGGAATTTATTCTCATGCGTGTTCACCGAGGGGGAACCTTTTGTTAAACAGTTGAGAAAACTGAAAGTATTTCTCTGGTTTTCATCCAGGTTTTGGACACTGATATGTGCAAGAATTCCCCAAAGGCTCTGGGGCCTTCACGTTCCTCTGATGCTTGGAAACAAGGTTGCTGTGCAATCGTGAGCTTGAGCTTATCAAACCAAGCTTGGTGATGTAACCTGAGTGAGCTGAAGTTTAGGTGAGTCATCTTGTTTATGTTTTTGGTAAGTCCTTTCCAAGGACATGTGATTGTAGGCAGGACTGAAGGTGGAGCTAGGGCAAGACTAGCAACATAAGCTCAGTGAAGGCTTCTTAAGAAAAAAGATGAAATTTCAAAAGGGCACTTGGGCACACAAGGAGGTGATAAGAAAAGCTGAAACAACATGGGCAGCCCAATCCTCCCTAACTCACCACCACTACCACCACCACCAATGCAGGAGTGCCAATGGAGCATGTGCTGCCTCCTAGGGTAGGAGCAGCCTGCTTTTGTTCCGTTGCTCTGGGGAAAGCCTCCACTTTCCCCATGCACCCCTTCAGTCCTGTGTCTAACGAAGCCAAACCCCTTTCCAGGACCCCATCCTCCAACCCAGGTTCAGGGGGAGGGATAGGATTGGGCTTAAGGCTGAAATCTAAACTTTCTTTGGAGTAAATCCCATCAGGTATGATGTGCTTTTCATCTGAGTAGACATGTATAGGATTTGACTGTAACACAAAACATTTTAAACATTAGGAGATAAGAGTGAACTGCAACAAACTGTTGCATCTCCTAAACCCAATTTCCTCTCCCTCCCACCACCATTTTGGCTGCTGTGCTTTTTTATTTTTATTTTCCAACTGATGCTTCAATATTCCATTTCATGGCTCCTGGGACCACTGAGCATGCTCAATTTTTTATCAGGCTGTTTGTTTAAGTTACAAATTAATCCATTTATGCATACCCAGTATGTCCCCTGAGGATGTGCAAAAGACTGTGGGTTGCCCCATTTCATGTACAAACCTGACTACCTGAGTTTGCCTTTGATACTTTGATACTATATAATATCAATATAATGTTCTGACCATTCAACATAGCCATTCTACGGTTAATGGATGTGGCTATGTTAAGTAAATTAACATTGTTCTAGCAGAGTATCTAGCAGAATGTCATTTGAAGCACTTATCTGTTTAAGCTTCTCATTTTGAACTGCGGTGGCACTTATCTGTTTAATTTCTTCTCTTGTGTTGTAGAGGCAGTGCTTATGTGAAACTCAGATTGACATTTAAAATGTTCTTGTTTTATTGCTGGTACCATAACTACTCATGTTTAACATTGTACAGGAGCTTGGTTATGCTAAGTATTCACTGTACTTAAAGACACTAATTATATATTGTTTACACAGGGTAGTAAATCAAAGCATCTCCCCCAGACTCTTGGAAAATTAATCTCCTGTAGTCTGCTCCCTGGAAGAAAGGCCCATGAATTGTTATGTGGCCCACAACCTTGGTGTGCTAGTCCATGCAGCATTAAGTAAGTTTCCTACTTTGAATTAGTAAGTTTGATCTACTTTGAATTCCTTTGCTTCTAGATAAATGTCAACAAGGATTCTGCAAATGAATTCAGCACTTCCTAATGAACAGTCATCTTTGGCTTAAAGAACCAAGGGTGTTTGTTTATAGTTCTCCTAGAATGTAGTTCTTTCAGGTTTGGTAAAGAATGTTACAGTGTATTTCAGAATCTTGAGTGAATGATTGATTCCAAAGTTCCCACCCTCACATGAAAAGGTCTTCCCCATGGCAGCATTTTACGTGGACATAGTAATGTTCAAAGGCTATTTCGCAAACTACACAGAGGCAGACCCAGGTTTTTGTTGTGCCATCCAGAAAGCTATGGTCAGTCATGATTCCCTGGCAAATCAATCTGTATGAATTGGGTTCACACTTTCCATTTGTAGGAATGTTTAAAATGTTTAGGCATCTATCCGAAATGCATAATGTGTGAAATGGATCTGATAGCTTCATATGGTGTCTAAGAGCCCAATCCTATGCGTGTCTACTCAGAAGCAAGTCCCATTATAATAAATGGGGCTTACTCCCAGGTGAGCGTGGATAGGATTGCAGCCTAACTGTATTGTGAAGATTTAGTATTGTCAAATACTACATGCCACTGCATATCACTATCAAACACAAAATATCAATTTTGTGTAAATTCAAATATAAAATATAAAATATAAAAAAAGTCTCATACGGATATCAGCAGTGCCACTGCCCGGTTGCTGGGTATCCTAGAGCAGTGACTCCCCTAATCTTATGCCTCCCCACTTCCTGATGATGCAGTTGCTGCTGCCACTGCCTGAATTCAGGGTGCAGCCTATCTAGATGTACCCTCTGATGGGTGTGGGACCTTGGCCAGTGCCTGACTTGGCCAACCTGACCTCATCCCTGAATATTAAATATTCCTTGAATGTTCACCAAATATTTAAACATTCTAAGAATATCTAGTGAATATTCAATGTAAAGATTCATAGAAGAAAATTTCAGGTATTACATTTACTTCTGCTCTACCAAAGCCACCCCACCATATTTCCTACAGGGAATGCCACTCTGTGAGTCTCATACACCTAGGAGAATGGGGGAGGAATCCCAAGTTACAGATCTTTTGATTTTAAATCAGAAAAGCAAAGACAAAGACAAAAAGTCTTTCCACTACTCATAAGACTGATTTCATGTAGCTAACCTGATGCTGATGAACTCTTTTTCATTTTTTTAAAAAGTTCATGCTGCAAGCCATATAAACTAATGACCTAATCTTCCCTGAATACTCGCTGTAATAGGAATTCTTAGATAAGTGGATGACCTTAGAAAAATAATCAGTAAAAACCTTTGTGTATATATCCCTGTCATATTTGAGAAATGGCTGCCTCAAGATACTAGATATTTATGAAATGCGTTTCATTAGCAATTGCTGCTTTTCTTGTGCTTGTTTAACTAACACATCATAATTACAGACAAATGACACGTGACTATGGATTCCCTTTTGCCTTCCATTCACACCTCACTGTTTTGGTTTGTTATGTAGTGACTACTGAAATTAAAACTGGTTGAAATGCTTTATGGCATTAAACCTAGTACATTTTCTATCAACAAAGTGTCTTCTGTTCTTAGTCTCAAATTATTTCTCTGTTTCCAGCATCTCTTTCCATATTTTGACTCACCAGAATGGAAACTAACTCCAGACCAACAAGTGTATGGTCTCTGTAGCATTCTGACAATCAGTTCAGAACAGGGGCAACAGGATGTATTTTATTTGTTCTTTTATATAGTTCTTTAAAATGTTCAAAGCATTTCACATATAATATCCAACACAGTAATTATCCTCATGATCATTTTTCAGTTGCAACAGACAGCATGGTAGCCAACTCTTGGAAGACTCCTGGAAGTTGTGCCATCTAGGTGGAGCTAAGTGAGATAAAGTGATGGAAGTTTGTTTCTTAGAACCAAAATAGAAATGCACAGAAATGCATGCAAGAGAGCATGTTTCAAACAGGAAGTGCTTCTTATTTACAAAAAGTAGTTGTAGAAGGAGAGGTAAAAATGTTGAGATAGGGGTATTCAGGGAGGACAGTAGTCACTTTTTCATTGTGTGTCAGTTTCAGGCCAGAAAATAGATACACACACCTCAAAATGTTGATTATCCACTGAAGCTTTCCCTCAAATTGCTGCTTTGGGGGCTAATAGCCATTTCAGGGGAGAGACTTTTGGTTTCAAAATGGGAAGTGGAGAAAAAGTGAGCAACCATCCTCCCCATGCACCACAGTCTCAACTGGGTTACCCACACCCAGAGCTACTTCCTGCAGATAAGGATCACTTCCTGTTTGTAGCCCATCTACTGCTCACATTTGATCATAACTAGTTTGACCCTACATTTTGCCAAAAGAACAACCTAAAAAATCTCTGTTGTGTGAATTTGTTCATAATTCCCTTTGACGGGAAAAACTGAAAGGGGCTGCTTCAAGCAATGGGTTTCGGGAGGACCTAGTGGGAGGGTCCACAACCTGCGCCTGCCAATCACTCCCAGTCCAATGCCTGTAAGTTGGCAGGGTGGGTGGAATGGGGTGGGAGGATCAGGGAGGAATGACAGAAGAGCCAGCAGGGGTATCAGAGATGGGAGGGAGTGGCACACAGTGGGGGAGCCTCGTGGCAGATGTTACCCCTCCGAGTGCCAGCTAACATGTTCCCTTTGTCTCCTTGGACCTGAGCTAGAAAAAGAGCTGGCATGGATCAATTTGCATGGATCAATGGAGACCAATTTGCTGTCGAGGGGCTTAAGGGTAAATATTTTGCCTTACTGGCCCCAAGCCTCCTGATCAGTCCCTGTGTGTCTGCATGCTATGGCAGAAAAAAAGTTAGAATTGGGCTGTTAATTCTTTAGTTAAGAGGGGCTGTTTAGATATTGCTGTGAAGACTTTTTGTAAAATCTCCAAGTCTGCTTTTATCTTCCCTTCCCCTTTCATTGTACAACAGGCCAGCTGATTCTCTATCAGTCTTCCTGCTTCTAATATATTTGAAAAAAAGCTTTCATTAGTCCCCTTAATTTTGCCGTCCGTGTACTCTTTAATCCATCTGGGTCTCCTGCATTGTCTTTTTACATTTCTTTTGCCAGCGTTTGTGTTCCTTTTTATTTCCCTTAGGGTAAGACTTCCATTTATGGAAGGAAGCTTCCTTTGGAAATCAAGGGCTTCCCCTCTAGGTTTTGATTTGGAGGATGATAGCATGCTTCTACTATTACATCACTTCCTGGGCCAGTTAATTTAACCCATTGTGATTCTGTAGTGAAGTTGGACACCCCCCCCATTCAAACTCTGCTACCCCTTCTTTGACATTACATATTTGAGCACCTCATCCCCAATATACCCGTTTGTAATCTTGTAGCATCTTATTTTACTTTCTGTCTCTGTGTTCCTGTTATGGAATTAATATGATGGGAAAGGCTTCACCTACTTAATTTAGTTATCTGTATCAGGCAGTTGCATAACACTGGCACAGAGTCAGTACAAATGTGGCACTTCTAGGTGAATGCAACATTGTTGTCTTAATAAACTGAGGGTGCAATCCTAACCTGCGCTGGCACAGGCAGGCCAGTGCAACTGCTTGCATTGGCCTTGTGCCAGAAGCACTGGCGTGGATGTGCTTTATGGCACGTTTGCAATAGTGCACAGCCAACGCAAGTGGCTTGTGTCGGCTGAAGGGGGGTTTGGAATTGCACTGTTTTCAATCTGAAGATGTACTGTAGGGTCGATGTGAGGGGGAAAATTATGCTCACCAGCCTCCAAAGAAGACAAGCCTATAACCAAAGCTAGTGTTAACCTTGTAATTTATCAGCTGTAGCAAATTGCAAATCAGGCCAGTATCTAGGAGCTACAAAAAGGAAGGAAGTTGAACAGCAAGCCAGTGCCTTCTCATGCTTCAACAATACAACATTTACACTATCAAGACAAACATGACTTCTTTTCTAAATAATATAACACTAGGCCCAATTCATCTTTCATCTCAAGCACATTAGAATTCCAAAATGCAGTGAATTTCTGTAAACTATGTATAGTACTTGTTTGCTTCTCTCTATCAGAGTTCAGGACTTCAAGGCTTTTTATTACAGATAAATCAAGGTATCGTTTCAGTCTCCTTTGAAGGGTAGCGGGGGAAATTGGCATCTTGCAGCTTTCTTTTGTACATGGCTTCACATATTTCCTCCTCTTGGCATAATTCCTTACCCTCAAATAGCAAGATGGTTAAAGTGACCTTGGCAATTTCCCCTCCTCTTTACTTGGCTTGTTCTGAATGTGAGAATGACCTTAATTATTTCATTGCTTGTCGTAGCTTGTTCATATTTTCATGGATTTTCTTAGTGCCACAATATTTGAAAAGCAACATTTATCTTAGTTTAGAATTTACGATTGCAGGTAGTGCTGTGAATAGAATTCAGTATCATAGGTGCCACTCCAAGAGGCCACATTCACTACCATAAGTTGTATGGTTGTTAGGTTACATGGCTTTCAAAAAGGATAGGAGAAATTAATGGAGGCAATGGCTATTAGGCATGGTAGTTAAATGGAAACTCCATCTCAATTAGTCCTCTTGTTCTTGTTTTGTGTTTTGCTTGTTTTAATTTGCTGTAAGCTGTCATACATCGCCTTAGAGGCAAGAAAAGTGGGATAAAAATATTTTAAAATAAATAAGGTAGCAAACTGGGTGCTTCTGGTACAAATGCCGAGCTAGGTGGACCTTTCTAATCTGGTTTGAACTATTAAGTTCAACAATTCAGGAGCTGAATCCATGCTAATTATGCTTCCATTCCCACTGCCTTTCTTCACCCCATGGGGTTATCTATCCTTCTGTTCTTCAGACAGGGTCGCATATTGATTCCTGTGCCAGAAAATCTAGAGTGTACTAACAATTTTCTACCTTTCAGTGACACTTAATGTGGCCGCCTGTGATGGCTGCTACATTGTGCCTTCTGGATGGGGCACAGTGGGCCACTTTGGGGAGTGGAATTTTCCAGAAATGAAATGTAATGGAGGCAACTTGCATAAGCAGAGCTCCCACTCAGACAAGGTGCCTCAATCCTATTTCTGAGAATTCCCCCTCCCTCTAAGGGCCCTCCCACTCCATTCCCAATGGTCACCCCTGAACCTCAGGAGAGAGTTTGTTGTGGGGAGGAGGGATGGGAAAGTTCTCATGTGAGAATTTTCTTCTACACACATTCCTTAGGATCCAGTCCATTATTTTTCACACAATTGTTTCCAAAAATAAAAGCCAAAGCAGGAATACAAACCCAATTTAGCTTGGATTCAGCTCTAAACCATTCATTACATTCTGGAAAAAAACCACATATCCTAATAGTACCAAAGTAACAGCATTGTCAAAATTGCACAATGGCTTTTTTCCCCAAAACATATTCCAGATGTGCCATACAATGTTTCAGCAAGGTGGAAATATATGTTTTTAGTCAAATCAAACCATTTAATTAAATCAAACCATTTAATTTTAAAAAGAAGCTTGATGTTCATGTGGATGACAAGATTTTTTCCCCCCTTAAATTTCTGCTTTAAGTACTAATGGCCAGTCCCCTTACTATTGGAACCCTCTGTGAGCTTTATAACAGAATGTTGGCTTGGAATTCAAAGTTTTTTTTCCAAGCCACTTTTGACATTTTATAGTCCCTTCAGGAAATACATATAAGTAGAATAATGGCATATTGTTAGCTGATCAGATTGATACATTAGAAATCAGAATGCATTAGTTACTTTCATCTTAATTTTATTCTAATTTTCTGTCCTTATCACATTACCACCAAATGAATGCATGTGTTAAGCTCATGAATGAATATTGTCATTGAGCTTTATAAGCCAAACCTGTGTGGCAAGACTCTTATTCGTATGCCAGATACTGCTGGTTTAAAAATAAGGCTTAATCACAAGCTAAGGATTCAGAGGCTGTTGGCTGAATTTTGCCAGTAGATGTGTGGCATTCTGAAAACTAGAACTGACTTTGAAACTTTCCACATTGATATTATATGTTTCCAGTACTGTTGTTACTACTACTACTACTACTACTACTACTACATCATCATCATCACTAAAGCTGCTGCTCTAGCTTATTTTATCCACATATATGTTGAGTCATTTATATATGTATGGATTAATATATCTGTAAATAGAAATTTTGTACTTATTTTCATAAAGCCATATAGCTTCGAGGCTAATTTTCTCTGGTATAAAAACAATAGCCATGAATGGAAGAAAAGCACACAAATCTTTCCTTTCCTTTCTTATGATGTTTCTAAGGAATCTGAGAACCAATCCATTAAATGTTAAGAATTTTAAAGTCCCGTTGGGTTCAATGGGAAGCATTTACAGCCCAGTTCTAATGTAGGCAGGCACTGGCATAGCCATCGCAAATATGCCATAAAGCATGTTTGTGATAACGTGTGAGTAGGCAGCACAGGCAGTGGTGGGATTCAAATAAATTAACAACCGGTTCTATGACGTCATAGGCGGAGCCAAAAAAACCCCGAAGCCAGCCAAGGTAAGCGAGTGGGCGGGGCCCAGCCATTTAACAACTGGTTCTATAGAACTTGGGCGAACCCCCTGAATCCCACCACTGAGCACAGGTAGGAAGACCTGAAGTGTCCTGCTGGTGCTGAATCCACACCAACAGCTGCCAGAGCAAGTAAGTGCCAGGAAGGGGAGGGGCAGGGGAAGGGTGGCGGGAGGGCAGAATGCAGACAGGGAGGGGTATTTCAGGGCAGGGGTTGGGAGGGGCCTCCACTGTATCTTAACCCCAATCCCGGGCCTGAAATCCCTATATGGGGCTATTTGGACTTGCACCAGTGATTGGCGCAGATCTGAGTAACCCCATTGGGCAGGCTGCAGCTTGGCATGGGTAAGGGAACAAACCTCCAACCTGCCCAATTTCAGTGCTGGATATATTATGGTCCATGTGGCCCCGCTGCACCAGCACTGAATAGGATTGGACTGCCCAATAGGTACTTAGATTCCCACTGAAATAAATGTGACCTTAAAATGCTTAACATTGGCTAGATTATACCCTTAATTTGTTTCCTTAAAAAATGCACTACAAGGTTAGAGCCCTTACTTAGAATGGTAACTTTATATAGGTAATTGACAGCTTTAAATAACCATTTTTGCTTTCTTAATCGTGTTCTTTGCTTTCCCCCCTTCCTTTGGGAAAGGGATAGTTGACTTTGAGGGGAAAGCTTGATGTACAGCTGGGGGAGGGAATTCTGATTCCTAAAAATCTATGCTCCAATTTTATCTCTCATATTCAATAAAGGATCTACTCCACAGAGTGATGAGAGTTCTCTTGCTCAAGGTGGAAACTTTAATTAAGACAAAATGCTGATTAATACAAGTTACTTAATGTTTGAGCTCCCTCTACTGGACCAGAATGAAAGATCCAATTGTCACAAACTCCCATGCAATGTTCATTTCCCATCAAATGTGGCCTTTGTTCCATCTTGAATTTGAAGTGATTAGTAAAATTTAAAATTCCTTTCAAGAACATCCTTCTAATTAGATAAAGAGGCACTTTTTTCAAGTTGTACTCCTCATACATTTAGCAGGGGAAGAATAACTGTCCCCTTCACTCCAGCACAGTGTCTTCTAGTGTCTGTTTGCTGGTGTCATTTTGGGACAAGGAACCATTTAATTATTTGTTTTTGTGTGTGTGTAAATGGCTTTGAGAACTTTTTGTTGAAAAGTGATTTTATAATAGCAGTAACAATAACAGCAGCAATAATAAAGCAGTAGCTAAAATTCAGCATAAGTATGCATTTTGCTATGAGCATAGGAAACGGTATTAATTTTTTAAAAAATTTTAAATTTAAAACATTTATATGAGGACTGTCCAAACCGTGGCTCATGAGCCACATGCAACTCTGACATATAATGTGCAGAAATATGTTGGCTGAACTTCTTTTTTGCATCACATTCAATATAAAAAGTCATTAAGAATTTTTCAAGCTTTATAATTATTTACCAGGTATAAACTGAGAGTCTAATGGATTAAAACACAAGTTTAATGTTCATAGTGAGTAAATATATTTAAGACTTTTTTTCCTTAAACATTGCAGCTCTCAAACATCCCTTTTTGTGGTTCTTAAACATCTGAAGTGTATTGTATGTTTCTCTTATGTTAAGCATGTTTGGCCTCCCCCGATATATACCTGCCTTTTCAGAAGCTCAAGGCAGCTTACAATATTCAATATGTATGAACAGTTTTACTAATGGTAAATGATGCTGTTTCCACATTTTATTTGCTCCATTGAGGTTGGAAACAGCATCCTAAAGTAATTTCAGGGTGCAATCCAGTGGGCCTTACTGCGGATGGTACACTAGTACCCCCAAAGCAAATGTTGCACAAGGCATCGTAATGTTCCTCCAACACTAGCGGTAAGCCATTACTGCTGGAGTGATGCCATGGCAACAAAAGTCATGGACACCCCGGAGGGAGCCACACTTGCCGGGAAGCAGCCATTCTGGGTGGGACAGGCGGGCATTCCGGGATG
Source organism: Lerista edwardsae (assembly GCA_029204185.1). NCBI lineage: Eukaryota > Metazoa > Chordata > Lepidosauria > Squamata > Scincidae > Lerista > Lerista edwardsae. Next base: position 9,023,214 of record JAJKFI010000032.1, read on the forward strand.
GGGAAGGGGTGGAGCAGGAGCAAGACTGGCAGTGGCTGGTTCCTGATCTTCAAGTAAGACTGCGCAGCCTTATTTGGAGGCCCTCGCTTTTGGCCGGCTAAAAAGCCAGTGCAGGAGCGAGTAGACCCATTGCCTGCACTGCGCCCTTACATTTGCCTGGCTGCCACAGGATATAGCGGAAGCCGCCTGGCTGCCAGTGCATTCCTGGGCAGTCAGGTAGTTCTGGATTGGGCTGTCAGTCATATAGCAGCCCGCATATCTAGTTAATTGGGCATACCCTGCTAACTGCAAAGAGGCACTTTATTGGGCTCCTCTTATATTTAGTGGGGGAAAGAGGGACTAAAAAGAGGCACATTGATTTGTCCCTCTTCAGTCCAGGACTGTGTATTTTCTAGTGGCTGTTTGCTGACTTTCTTTTGCATTTTTTAAGAATGTGAGCCCTTTTGGGACAGGGAGCCATTTAGTTATGGTATGTGCGGGTCCCATATTTCCAGTTTCACTTATCTGCAGTTCACAAATTCCCCCTTCACACAAATGATTTATCCTTCTCAGATTGTAGCCCTCCTTTCACTGTCTCCTGTTTCTCTGCACGGTCTACAAATGCTAACAGGAAGTACGTTGGAGGGCTGAAAACAGTGCAACGTTTAGCAGATAAGTCAATCAATCAAATTTAGTATGGTCTAAGACCAGCGTAACCAAACAAAATATACAGAGATAAACATTAAAATTACTCCAATACAATATTATTAGATACCAAATTGGGCATAAATCCACTAGTTGAAATCTATAAACCTTGGAATCTTTCCTCATTACTCACGATGGCTTTGCGAGTTTTACAGGCTGCTGCCAAAAAGCTGGCACACTGCACTGTAATCCGCGGGTTGATTCCTGTGAGAAGCAGCTTAGCCCTTTCTACTTCCATAAGACCCAGCATTTTCCCAATTAGGGGTAAAATATATTTCTCACGTATACCCTAGTAAAAAGAGCAGCAGAACAATACATGCTGTGTTGACTCAACCTCCCCCAAGCCACATGGGCACACCTTTTTTTAAAGAAGGGGATCCTTTTAAAACAGCCGTCAAGTTCAGCAGGCCGAATCCAATCGGGCTTAGGATTCCATAAGGCCGAATCCTAAGCCTGATTGGGAGGCTGCATGGCCCCGATTTGGGCCGCACAGTCTCTTTGGATTGGCACGTGCTATTTAGCAGGTGGAGATCCAAGGAGTGCATAAGGGAGGCTGGAGCTTCCCCTATGGTAAGGGTGTGAACGTGCCCTTGCTATGGGGAGGCTCCAGCCTCTCCAATACTGCCTTGGATTTGGCACAGGCAGGCCAGCCTTTCCAATCCAGCGCAGTATAGGATTGCGCTCTGAGAGAAAGTATGCCATCACCCCCACCCCCCACATACACACATTGGACTAGGTTGGAGAATTATCATCCAATCGAGTCCAAATACGAAGAATCTCAATTCTAAATTAGACAAAGATGGATTCTGCTCATGTGGTATCCATTGGCTGTTATCCTGGCTTGCAAAGTCATCTGGTGTCTTCAACCTCAAACCTTCACTTCTTATTTAAAGGCCCACACTCCATTTAAATGTCCTTTATAGCAAATGCATAGTATAATCCAATCTGAAAATGATTTTTAATCCATTCAGTCTTGTACAATGTATCTTATGAGTTGGTTCCTTTAGTACAAACAACTACATGTAGTTATACATGTATAAACATTTATACATGTATAAACATTTTGTGTTGCTCTTGCTATACCTTGCTTGACTAGTTTATTCCTTTCCTTTAATTAAAGCTAATTGCTGAACCTTCTGATGAACTGATATTCTGATGACTGCAAGAAGATGTACAGCACCATTTTTTGGCACATGATGGAAGATGTTTGGTGGAATATTGAGAAGCTGATACTGTCATTTGCAAGACCTAGTAGTGATGGTAAGTTTCTTAGATATTAATCTACGGTTTTCAAGTCCTTTGGCTTCTGGTAGCTTTTAACTGCTTGTCTCTATGGTCTTCCTGCTCAGTGATAAGGCACTTTAAATTTTATTTATGTAAAATAGTCAAGTATAGTCAAGGCTTCTCTCCTTAAGGATTCTGAAGACTGAAGCTTTGATGATGGGGAAAATTGTGCTTGGATGAATGATGCCCTTGTTTCAGAGCTTATAAGGCTAACATTTCCAAAAACAGAGATGAAATATACAATTGTATATACAATCCAATCAGTAAAAAGAGAAAAATATAGCTGGAAAATTTATTTAGTCAGTGAGAAAAGTACTTTAGGGAGAAGTCCCAAATGTCTGATTTTTTTTTTTTAAAGAAGGGTTTTACAGGCCTTCTGGAATTCAAACAGAGATGAATTATTTCTTGAGTGAAGAGGGACAAGGTTCCACAACTGAAAAGGCCTTGCTTCTAGGAGCAGATGTTCATTGGAGGAAGGGCAGTATAAAAATTTGGTTTGACAAGCAAAGAATATGATTATCCTGGGTTTGAAATAGTATTTGTTCAGGGTAAGTTCAAATGTGAGGGTTCATTGTCATTTTTCTGCCATCTGCTATTGTTGCTTTTATTTATTCATATGGTTACAGTCTGAGATAAAAGCTAAACTATCCTGATTACTCCATATTTATGTACAATTAATTCCTTTTCGCATTAAGGCCCTTATTAATATGTGCATTAGTATCAATGCCAAGAGAACCAACCCTTTTATTTGAGCATTACTAAAATCCAGCAGGACTGACTCTCCAGCCCGGTATTCCACTGGGACCCTGAACTTCTTGCTGAGAGCAAGTCAGAAGAAGATTGCAGCAGGGAAAGTTGCTGTGGCTCCACACCACTTCTCTCTGCTCATGAAGCACCACATAGCAGAGAAAGATGATTTGGACCCTCCCTATTTTGTACGGCTTCTGTTTGCAATGAGTATGAGTAGAGGATCCTGGATTCCCTGATCATGCTCATTTCAAAGAAAAGTCTTGTGGAGGAGAGAGACTGTCCACTGAGCTTGTAATAAGTAAAGGGAAGGGAAGGCAGAGGTATGTTATGTCGGCTTGCTCCCCCAGCTGCCCTCCCTCTCACCCATGGGTTGGGTGTATATGCACATGCATAGGGCTTCCTATTCCTGAGAACTGTTAAAAAATGCTATCGTGACCCATTTCTGGTTTCATTATCACATTTTTTTAGCATGGGAGGCCTGCAGAGGAGGGTTGTGGGCTCTCCTGACCCTCTGGAGAGTCATAGCGACCCCTCCCCTGTAAGCCTAAAAAACCCTTTTGTCCCCTTGTGATGGTGCAATCATGGCTATGGCATAGCTGTCATCGTTTCTCCCCTGCACATACTTACAGTGGGCCAAACTCTACAGGAGAATTTGTGAACTGCTGAGCTACATCTTTATATGAAGTGAAAGAACTTTCATAACAAGATAAGTGGCAGGAGAAGAAAATACTCTAGTGCAGTGCTTCCCAAACATTTTAGAATTGGGACCCACTTTTAAAAACAATAATCTATCATAACCCACTAGACAAAAAAGAGATATAGAAAGAATATTTTATTTTGTAGTAGTAGTAGTAGTAGTAGTAGTAAATTAATTGCTAATAATCAAGGTCTTGTGCTCTTGAGGCTGCTAGAGACCTTGTATGTGTTAGTAGACATTTGCTAGACTCTCTCTTGCTAGAAATGGAGTTCAAGGACTGTTCCCCCAAACCTTTACAGTTATTCCAGGGTACCCACAAGGTTGAACTGAATTGCAAGATATGCAGTTAGGGACTTCTAGCCCAGACAAAAGGCTAAAACTCAGTTCACACATGATTTACTGCACACCAATTACTACAAATATTACTAGAGGAAATAGGAAAATGTGATATAAGATTACTTCATAACACAGCTTAGCATTCCAGCTAACAATTTTCTTGTGCAAACCAGGAAAGGGTGCTTGCAAAGTCGTTTTTTAAAAAATGTTTCAAAAACTTTTCATGACCTGCCGAAAATCAGCTCACAACCCATTGGTGGGTCCCAACCCACAGTTTAGGAAACACTGCTCTAATGGAAGAATTCAAAGCTGATTTTTGTTACTACTGTTGTAACCTTAGGGCACAATCCTAACCAGCTTTCCAGCACTGACATAGCTGTGCCAATGGGGTGTGTGCTGCATCCTACAGTGGAGGAGTAGTCACGGAGGCGTCTTCAAAGTAAGTGAATGTTTGTTCCCTTACCTCGGAGCTGCATTGCTCTTACCCCGGTACTGGAAAATGGGTTAGGATTGCACCCTTAATAAGGTGCAATCTATGGTGAAGGCATGTCAGGATATGTTCCTGCACTTTTAAATGTACCACTGCACTACGAATGTTTACTAAAACATGCTCCTAACAAAAGAGTTTAGCAATTAGACAGTCCCAGTGGAAAAACACCACACTGGCCTTCTTACTATGACTTTTGCTTACATTTTGCTTTGACCAAAGCATTTCTATGTAGCTGGTTCTGTCTCATCATTGGTGTTAACACTATGATCATGTAGAAACATGCAGCTGCTACAGGACATAGCTTGGTTTGCAATAGCCTAGCTACAACTGCAGCAACTGTAGTCTATCTTACGCCATTCATAATTTTCAATGTATGCCTCTACATATAGTGTATGTAAACCACACACCAAGGCAGAGTATTTATTTGCAAAATATATAAATTGCTTTATTGGGGGTCAAAAGGCAAAGATGTTCCATAATATATATAAGAGCATAATCCAAAGACTGCTCTGAGCTGGCATAAATCCCTTATGCCAGTCCTGGAGTGTGGCAAACATGCCATAAAGCACATTTGTGCCATTCCAGGAGTCAGTGAGCCCACAAATGGATGTGTGTTATTCTCCTTGTGCAGGCCCAACAACCTGGGCTGGTAAGTTTGCCCTGGCCTAGGGAGGTAAGGTGGAATGGGGCAGAGGGAGGGCTGACTCGTGAGCAGACTGGCCCGGGGAGGGAACTGGATCCAGCATTTAGGCTGGATCCTAACCCCTGGCTCCAGCCCAATCAGCCCTGATTTATGCCGCTTGGATTTGCACCAGGGATTTTTCTGTCAATGATTCAAGTCACCCCGTTGAGGTGGCTGGAGCTTAACATGAGGTGACCTCCAGCCGCTAACCTCTGGATACAGTGCAGGCTAGCCAGTCTGCCTGTTGCAGCACAAGATTAGGAATCCGCTGTATGATACTTAAGGCTAGTTGCTTGAGAGGATAATCTTACATAATAATTGAGCTGAGCTACACAATTATCAGAATTGCATGCTGCTGCTCTTGTTGGGGAAAACATATTTGTAGAATCTCCAAATTTAGAAGAAACGTCCCTTCAATGAGAAATTTAGTATGTCAGAGGAAAATTGTTGTGCCCATTCTTATCCCTAACATGCCAGATTTAAATGTACAAAAATGTGGTGGTGGTGTTTTTGTTAAGTTTAATGAGTGAGCATTCAAAGATGCAACTCCTGCCTGCTGTCTGCAGTGGCAAGTTCAGCAAAAGCTGCATCACATGATTTGGTTTACTCAGCAGGGATCAGGCTGTCCTATGGTCTGAGACTGTAACAGGCACTCTGCGCAATATCCTACGTGCAAGAGTGAAAAAATTTGTCCCAGGCAGGATTAGTTATAAGCAGTTTCTGAAATCTGCATATGCCAAATACCAAACTCTGTCTCAAAAAAAACAAATGCATGTCCAAGGCTAGAGGTGTCTGAGAGTAATGGAAGCTTCTCTTAGCATATTCAAGATTCCCCGACAGCATCTGGGAGACTGTGATTGTGACTTGTTCCAAGCAGCACTTTTCCCAGGAATAACGGCAGCATTTATGCAGTACATTTTGAGAAGTTTGTTTATTGTTAAAATGAAATCTTTTAGTCCTACAGGATTAATACTGATTCCGTTGAAATGTATTTTTATTTCTAATAAAAACTGTTGTTGTTCAGTCGCTAAGTCGTGTCCGACTCTTCGTGACCCCATGGACCACAGCACGCCAGGCCTCCCTGTCCTCCACTAGCTTCCAGAGTTCGCCCAATTTCATGTTCATTCTTCGGTGACACTATCTAACCATCTCATCCTCTGCCGCCCCCTTCTCCTTTTGCCTTCAATCTTTCCCAGCATGAGGGTCTTTTCTAAAGAGTCCTCTCTTCTCATGAGGTGGCCAAAGTACTTGAGCTTCAGCTTCAGGATTTGTCCTTCCAGGGAGCAATCAGGCTTGACTTCCTGGAGGATTGACCGATTGGATCTCCTTGCAGTCCACGGGACTCTCAAGAGTCTTCTCCAACACCATAATTCAAAAGCATCTATTCTTTGGCACTCTGCCTTTCTTATGGTCCAGCTCTCACAGCCATACATTGTTACTGGGAAAACCATAGCTTTGACTATTTAAAATAAAAATATTTTATAAAATAATAAAATAATAAAAATATTAATTTTTAATAAAAATAAAATAAAAATAAAAAATATTTAATAAAATAAAAATATTTAATAAAAATATTTAAGTATTAATCACATTTATAGTCTATCATATGGACTAGAATGGGGGTTAAGCACTATATGTGAGTTAGAGGATGAATTTTATGTTGGTAACATAGATTTTTTCCTCCACCATGTTTTTTGGCTTGGCTGTTTCATGTGGAGATATTTACCTGGCAGGAACCTTCCAAGGAGCATCTGCTCTTTCCTTGTGGCACACTGTGGTCCAGTGTGCATGAGTTAATGGCAGGTGCTGGGCAATTTGCAACTGATCAAGTGGGTGGCAGACTATAACTCCTAGAAGAGTTGAGACTGGAGTAAGATGGATTGTTGGGGCAGTTCCACAGTAGAGATGATCCAAAGACAAAGCCAGTTGCTAGTCAGCATCTTAATCAAGGAAAAAATGCACTGGAATAAGAGTATGGCCCTGCCATCTGTGGGAATCTTACACATAACAGGAGAAAGTAATAAAGCAAAGTAGTAAATAATACCTTCCTAGCAGCAGCATGGAGAGAGACATCATTGTGCCAAAACCAGTTTTGGGGACAGCCATGTCATTATAGATACAGTCAGTCCTTTTTATATGCAAACTCGCTATCTGCAAATTGGCTGATCTGCGAGGAGCAGAATTGTTTCTTAACTTGTTATGTGCACCTCCGTCCTCCTTGTTATCTACTATATAGATACCTTCTGAAGGCTGCAGAATGACACCTAACCTGTGATCAGCACTGATCCCTTTAAAATGGTCGGCAGAAGCATCCACCAGCCATGTTTCAGGGGTCCATGCTCGTCGCAGGTACCATTCTGAAGATCCCTGCAGCCTCTGGTAGGTCTCTGTAGCATCCAGAGATCTTTGGGCACTTCCTGCTGCACACTGCTGGCTTCCTGAGGATCTCTGCTTGATTCTTCCGATGGCAGATAAGATACCCCTTGTACCTAACCCTGTTGATCCCATAGGATCAGCGGTTTGTTACTTGCAAAGTTGCTATCTGCAAGGATTTCCAGGAACCTAATGCAGCGATTAATGAGGATTGACTGAATGTATGAATTGATTGTACACCAAAGTTTGACAAAGTGAATATAAAATAGTGGGGCAAAACAAGATGGACTTTATTAAAAGGAATTGCATAATGCTGGCCAAAGTATTCCTTCTGTTTGTTTGTCTCCCATTGATCTCCCACTTTTCCTCTGCCAACCAGGAGTTATTCAAAGTGGATAACAACAACAACAAAACAAAATAATAGCAATAATGGCATTAAAATACAAAATTAAAACAACAAAACAATAAACATGTTTTACACTAGTAAAATCAAAATATTTAACACATTCGTAGAAATTGGCATACCATCACAACACGTCCACCAAAATGACTCAGAATAGATTTTAATATCCCAATATATTTTGTTTCCTTGTTTTAAAACTGTAGCAGAGGCAAATGTGAGGGTATTACCACAAAAGAGGAAATGTGAGGGTATTACCACAAAAGAGGGTTGGAAGCATTAATGTTATTCTTCTACTTCCCTTTCAGTGTTTCACCATTGCTGTCTTCTATTTCCCCTTTTCTTCCTTTTTGTGTACCTGATTAGCCTTGAAATGGCCACATCTGCTCTCCATCACACTATATACATAAGAGAATAATCAGTTCCCAGGTATCCTGACACCCAACACCCTGCAACAGTCACCAAACAGAACAATAAAATGAACATCTTGATTTGTGGTGTAATGACTGTGCTTTATGAAACATCATTGCATGGGGGAAAACTCAAGAAAATATTCTAGTGGATAAAGGTCATATAGAAAGCCTAGTAATAACATAAAATACTTAAGTCCTCTATTAAATCTCATGGTGCGGAGCTAAGCAAATAACACCTGTACGCTTTAGAGAAACATGGAGGATTTTCAAACTGTTACAGACACAAACTCTACTGAATAAAAAGCAACAGAAATGTTTGGATAATGTCCAGTCCTCAAAAAAGAGCAGAGAAAAATCTATAATATATGTAGAACCAGCCTAGTGATGAGGCAAGGTGAGGTGGACTGGCTTGAGCATCAGATGGGCACAATTGGTCACCTCTCAGTTGCCTCAATTCATCCCCATTTGTCCCCTTCTCCTTTCCTCTTCACTCTGTCCCTCTAATGGCTGAGTGGGCTTGGTGCAAGGAAGCCAGGAGACTCACTATCCACTTCCACGTCTCCCAGCCTCCTTGTTCTAGCCCTGTTTTGAAACAGAGGAGGAACACCTTTTATGATAAACCTGTAAACATTCTTTTATATACAATAGTTTAATTCTTTTTTTAAAAAATACACAGCTAATGACGTACGGTGTTACAACACAAAAATTAAAGGCGAAGAATCAAAGTAGTTCCAATTCTATATACAGTGATGTCATGCACCCACTACGCACCACTACGCGAGTACCGGTTCCTAGAAGTTGAGCTGGCCCCGCCCACTCGAAGCTGGCCCCGTCAGCTGGTTGGCTCAGCAGCTGTGCATGCGTACTGCATGCCCGCAGCTGTTGCCTGTACTTTCTGTGAGGAGGCAGGCAGACAGGCAGCGTGGTGGCGGCGGCAGCAGCAGGAATAAGAGAGACCCGGGAATAAGAGAGGAATAAGAGAGACCAGGGAATAAGGCAGCAAGCATGAGAAGGTAGGCTGCCTGGGGCTCCCACTCCCTCCAGCCGCGCAGATCCAGCATCCAGTTCCTCCTGCAGCCTCCCCCCAGCCCCAGCCCCCACACGGTCTTTTTTTGGTTGCCCGTTCCCCCTCCTGATCCTTGCCGGCTCCTTGCATTTAACGTTAAAGTTAAATGGCTCCCTGTCCCAAAAGGGCTCACAATCTAGTACAGTCTAGCCTTCTATTTAACCAGGAAACAGTTGAAGCAAACTATGTATATACACATCTCTAGAAAGCAAAGCAATAGAAGTTAAATCAACGCTAACCACCAGCTGAAGTTATTACAAACATGATCACATCCATGGCAACAATCATTTTTTTTTTTCAAAATAATTTTATTTTCTACTATACAGTAATGGGAAAAGGAAAATATTAATACGAAAGGGGAGGGGGTAGTAACGCAGGTATACACATAAGGTCATGGAGAGATTACATGCATATATTGAAATCTACTTTACCTACAATACATTTCTTCAACAATCATGGCAACAATCATGACCTCACTTCCCGCCACAACGTCACTTCCGGCTTATGACGTCACTTCCGGTGGGCGGACCCTGACAAGTGCCAATCAGAATTGAGTACCTGTTCCTAAATCATTTGGATGACACCACTGTTTATATATACATATATAAAATATATGTGCATGTGCTTTGTGCTTTGTTGTGGGGTAGTCACAGAAGTCTCCTCATAGTAAGGGAACATTCATTCCCTTACCCTGGAGCATGCCTCCAATGCACAAATGAGTCTCCTCAGTTCTGCACCAGCCATTTTGCTGACACAGAACTGAGTAAGGGACAGAGAAGAGGAGAGGGTGCAGGAGGAGGATCCTGGCACACACCAGTGCTGCCGAGATCTACCCACCTTCCCCTGCCCCACCTTCTTCCCAGACACTCCCCTCTTCCGTCCTCTCCCCACCCTGCTCCTCCCATTGTCCACACCAGTTAACCTCCTCTCTTGTGGGTTGTCAGCTGTGGCTTTTCTATTTGTAGTCACAATTCCAAAATGACTGCAAGTGGCAAGCTATATATGCTGCCACATAGTCATTTACAACAGCGGAACTTGCATAAAGCTTACTACTTTTATCTGGGAGTAATCCCATTTTACTCAAAGGAGCTGAACAGACATGCCTAAGATTGCACTGAAAATGCCTGCTAGGAAGTATAACTTGGGAAATTTTACCAGATTAATTACAAGATTTTACCATATTAATCATCTCACTGAAACCACTGCTTCCATGATTTAAATGCTATAATAGGAAATGGAAAATAAAACAAAATATGAAGATAGCATTTTTTAAGCAGGAAATTTGGAGGAACAACATTAGTCACCAAGCGATCATAGCCTTTATTCAGTTTGTGAGTCCTGTCCCTTCTTGAACTTTGGTGTCAGGGAATAGCTGGGCACTTCCCAGCCCCACACACTGGGGATTATGCAGCTATGTAACAGGAGTCCTGTAGACCTAGCAATATTGACCAGAAACGTAAATGTCCTTGCATGGGGAAAGCTATATGGATAAATATTTGGCAAGAAATCTAGAATTAAGAATAAAATTCATAGAGTTAAGAATAAAGTTTTTTTGCTTTGTTCCCCACTTATCTGTATACATTTTCAATCAGGTTTGCAGCAGCAAATATCACAACACATCCATTTTTATTTTTCTTATGATTTGATTGCGTGCTTGACATAATGCAAGTAAAGAAAAGTAGATGTCTCTGTGGACACAATCCTAAACGGGCAGCGCCATCCTATAGAGTGCGTAGTGCTGACGCAACGTCGTTGCATCAGTGCTACGGCGCCAATGTGGGGGCACAGAGCAGCTTGAGAGGCGGCCATACAGCTGCGTCCTAAGCCCAATTGCAAGGCTGCGCAGCCCCGATTTGGGCCACGTGGTCTCCTCGAATCTGCACTTGCTGTTTAGCAGGTGCAGATCCGAGGAGCGCATGGGGGAGGCTGGAGCCTCCCCTACAGTAAGGGAGCAAACGCTCCCTTGCCGCGGGGAGGCTCCAGCCTCCACTATACAGCATTGGATTTGGCGCTGACCAGGCGGCCTTGCCAATCCAACGCGGTATAGGATTGCACTTTGAGTTAGGCCGGCATAAACTAAGCCAGCAAGGTTTGGCCAGCACAAGGAACACCCTAAAGTATATTTGGACCACTCTTGGAGTCAGAGAGGCCAACCCATAGAAGTGAACCATCCTCCCTGACTCTGAGAGTAGTCCTAAAATGCTTGATGGTGGCCCTTGTGCTGGCCAAATTTTGCTGGCTTAGCGTATGCCTGCCTAACTCCAGTTTAGGATTGTGCTCTGTGACTTGTTGCCATGTCTACCTGTCAATGTAAGATGCTCACAAGCAAATCTGAACTCTAGTCAAAGAAGGACCACTGATTTTCTTCCCATGTTCTTGTACTGAAGTCATATATGGCCAAGTCAAACCCCGGCAGTGCAACTGTTTTTTCCTATTTACACGTGTTACTAAGAAACATCAGCTGAGGATATGTTATTGCAAGTTTGGGAATGACCTATTCTTGGCAATATCCCAAGGCAAATATTTTATTTCACTTAAAAAAACAAAATGTGATATAGTCAGTAGTTATAATTTTGATTGGCAAGCAGACGAGGCAAAAGTGCTACTATTCAGTGTAGGGGAGAAACATTCAGATACAGGTTAACAACTATTATTGCTAAGCATCATCAATAATTCCATTAGTAAAACTAGAGGAAAAGGAACTTGATTCTTTTTTCCCCAAGTAGTTTGACTAAGAAGAGTGAAAAAGGAAAGAGAGAAAATACAAATGGTTGATTGAACAAGACCTTTTGATGTGATAATTTATTAGAAATTGTAATGGCAAGATTTCATGGTTGTCATTTTTTCTTACATAAATTTGATCTAAGCGATATTTACTGAGAGTTTTAGAGGAAAATGTGATATTCCAGGCATGTATTCTAGGATTAAACTGTGCAATAAATGAGATAAACATATTTGATCAGAAGCTATGTACAGAAATTATTATCTTACCTATTTTGTATTGCATTACGTATTGTGTTTTTTCCTTTACTGAATGAATGTATTAGCATCCAGTTGTTGGTGTAATCCATTATGCATTTGGGACTTCTATTTTATAACCATTAAATCAGATGAACTGTGCAATTCTGCCATACAATTTGTATAGTTAGGTATGAAAAATTTCAGAATTTAAGAGGTCAATCCTAACCTGGAGTTAGCTGGCACAGTTAGGCCAGCAAAGTTTAGCCAGCACAAGGGCCACCCTAAAGTATGTTTGACCACTCTTGGAGTCAGAGAGGCCAGCACACAGACGTGTGCCATTCTCCCTTACTCCAAGATTGGTCCAAACGGCTTTAAGGTGGCCCTTGTGCTGGCCAAACTTTGCTGGCCTAACTGTGCTGTCTTAACTCCAGGTTAGGATTGTGCCAAATTTGACTCAAAACAGGCAGCTTGGTTTGGGGAGAGTTTTTCCCCTGTGGGAGAGCTGACAAATATGGCTTGTATATACATAATAGCAGCTAAAATATCCTACATAACAAGATCTATGAATTTTAGTAGCACTCATGCTAGTGTGCTGTGTTGATGATGGTGCTGATATTATTTTGTCCTGGGTAGCATCTTCATCAATACATATGATTCTCAGGGCTCAATCCTAAACTGAGTTAAGCCAGCATAAGGTAAGCCATCAAAGTTCGGCCAGCACAAGGGACACCGTAAAGTATGTTTGGACCACTTTCAGAGTCAGAGAGGCCAGCACACAGACATGCGGCATCCTCCCTGAGTCCAAGAGTAGTCTAAACACGTGTTATGTTGGCCCTTGTGCTGGCCAAACTTTGCTGGCTTAGTTTATGCCAGCCTAACTCCAGTTTAGGATTGTGCTCTCAATGTTTTAACAGCAAAATTTGCACTACTTGTGTGCAATGCACAATTATGAAAAAATGAACACTTTCCTCTCTAAACAACAGGTCAGTTTGGATGCTAACGATATTAGCCTTGCATATGAGTCTCAATGATCTATCACTGTGGAGTCAGATTTGTTTCTGGTGTGCCCATTTGTACTGATCAACTTTCAGGGCTGTCAGAGGCTCAAGTGCAAACTGCTTCTTATAGAGATTTATAACCCAGCTGTAAAAGTTCCCTCCCAGCTAAAATTTGCACTTCTTTCAAGTTTTATGACACACATGCAGAAAAATAGAAGTTTGCTTTCTCATGGAATATATTTCATTGCAAGACATGAAGATTTATGCTCACAACTCATGAATGCTTGGAAGTGTTAAACTTCTAATGCTGTCTAATAAAGACTATAGGCCATCAGCTGGTAATGGTTACTTACCATACCCAACACCAAAGTTTGTAGTACAGCTAGAACAACTGAATGTTATAACTTGCATCGAACAACCATTCTCCCCAACAACTTATGTACATTTATATTGGTTCTAATTTCTTAACACTTAACCGTTTTAATACTCTAATCATGTAAATATTTGAAAATGGGGAACATAATTGGTTGTGGCAACATGAAGGCACGACTATATTTTAACTCCTTGCCTGTCTAGTTCATGCTTGCTGGACATTCAGCTGGTTTTCTTATCTGACTGTTCTCAGGAACTATTGCAATTTGATTTTAAATAAGAACAATGAGGTTCTGTCCTCAACCAAGGTTGAGGTTTTTCCTAACCTTCTCTGTCTGATTTTTTACAACTGGGATGGTGGCAGTGGATATATCTACTAGCCCCTGCTTGAACCAGTAAATCTGAGAAACAGGAAGCAGAAACATTCACCACTAGGCACTACTTTCCTTCACTGGCTTCCAGGCTTCCCTGACAACTCAATTCTCGTTTTTGGGGGTTCTTGATGGATCAATTAAGGGGAACTGTGTTCTGTGTTCTGTTCTAATTTCTGGGTCTCTTCCTTCAAAAAGTTAGAAAAATAGACTCTTGAACTCTAAACACAAAGAAAGAAGGGGTAGAAACAAGAAGCATTGTCACTTTTACTTCCCATGAGATGCAAAAGACTACTGGGGTTTAAAGGCCACTGGTCAAGGGTTCCAAATACAAAGGTTACCTATCTGTAGCTGCTGAGATGGAGCTTTTGTTCTTGCAGGGACCTTGGAGCTAGTTTGCCAAGACACAGTGATTTCCTGCTTCAGAGTAAAAAGGCAGAAGAGGGCTTGATAAGCAAACACAAATTGGCAATAGCTAGTTTCAGGGATAGAAGCAAGGCAAGAGAGCCAAGATTGCTTTCCCAGCAGAAGGCTTCTTAGAAGCATGGATGGCTCAGTGGATGCTGAGTTACAGTTATTATAGTGTTCAGAGGAAAAGGGTACAGGGGAGAAAGAAAAATCTAAAGAGGGGTGAGAACAGTCTGTTCCCTGTCCTCGGTGCTGGCTGGCATAGGGGCTCCTCAGTCACAGAGGGAATGGAGGTCCTTGACACAGCACCAACAGGTTACACTTGATACAAGTCAGAGGAGAGAGTGTAGGAACAAGCGTTCTGTGCCCCAGCACTTTATTTCCCATGGAATAACACAGGAATCATATTGTGTAGTGAGGT
>JAJKFI010000032.1:9045065-9174437 GCA_029204185.1 Lerista edwardsae
TGTGTGTGTGTGTGTGTGTGTGTGTGTGTGTGTGTGTGTGTGTGTGTAAAAGTGTAAATAAGCATCCAATGACTTACTAGATGATCCAAAGAGGAACAGCCACCACAGCAGTCTGTCTTCTTCCCCAGGTGCCAACCATTGAGAGATATCCAGATGCCTAGAAGTATCACAGGCTGGCCATCTGAGAAATTTTAAATGACTGGTGCTTGGGGAAAATGTTGTACTGCTGCTGTAGCTGTTACCAGACCTACTCTAGAAGAGTGGTTCCCTGATCACCCCTGCCACCTTGATTCTGTAAACTCATCACCAGTGCCCCCAACACTACTCTATAAAAAGTATTTGTTCAGAATTATGGTTTGGATGCCCTACTAAGATAATGAAAATAAAATTAAAATCAGTAACAAATTGCATAGTAGAGACCAGACACTGATGGTGCTCCATCAGTTGCACAAACAAGTATACTAGTAAACAGAATTTCCCTGTCTTTGAAGAACTGCTTTAACAACATTAAATTCTGACTCCTTTTTAGTATCTATTCTTAGTTGCCTTGTGAATAAGAACTCTAAAACATTTGCCTTTTATAATAAGCAAGATGCAAAGATTCATTGCCTGGGAAAGCTGACTTATTCAATTGCCAATTATGTTGTCCTCAGTATGCTGTACAATGTATCTTCCACATTTTCAGCCATTTAATCTATATTGTTGCTGAGGGAATCATCTCAATTATATTGTGCGGTGATTTATGCAAAACAGTACTCAGAGCCTCACTAACTGCCAATAGGATGAGTTCTTCATCAATTCTATGCGGCTTTCACGGCTTAGCAATCAACAATGAAATGTATAATGCACACAAACCATCCATGTTGTGAATCATTGCAAAACATGCTTGGCTTTTTGAAGTTTGTCACGAAATGATTGGGAAAAAAAGTGAAGTTCTTGTCTGCTTTGTCACGATGTGCCTTCTTCAAATATTATTCAGATGTGCAATCAGTCTGGACAACTTCATTGCCTCCTTAGAAAAGACCTTTTTCATGTATTAGACTCATTGGCTGCTGCTGGTTTGTTCGTGCAGATAATGCTTCAGATATTCCATATAGTGTCCACTTTTATTCTTGATTTTTCTGCTTTTTCCATTTCTATTCAATGACAAAGACAAAAACTCATATAGTGAAAACAGTTTCTCCAAAAGTGGTATACAGTCAGCCCTTTGTCTCTGTGGTAGTTCCTGGACCTCCTGCTGATACTGATAATGGAATCCATGACTGGCTAAAAAACATGGCAGGCCTTCTGAGGCACAAGGAGGCTGTGCATGACTTTCTCATGCCTTAGAAGATCTCCTGCATGCAACTTCCGGTCTTGTCCAAGAGGTCCTCTGAGATCCTTCAGGGCAGGCTTACTAACTGCATTAAGTCAAATCCACAGATCGCAAACCCTTGGATAACGAAGGCCGACAATATTGGTCAGACAAGAGCTTGGGTGGCATATTTACTAAAAATTCTGATAGTTTCAACCATATTTCTGCACTATGCAGAGGCAGAAACTAGGAGTGCCATTTGCCAGCATGGCACCATAATCCTACCACCTCCAATGCCCCTTTGCCTCTTAGCCCCCTAGATAAATACACCACCTCAAGGTACCACCCACTTTGGCAACCACTGCTCTAGAACACATAGGACAACATGTGTATGTGGGAGAACAAACACGGTATGCAGGCATCTTATCTGTAGGTTAATGACACACTTCAATGAAGCTTAGCATTTAAGCAAGAATAGAGAGATGGAGATATAGGTACAAATAAACTAGTGTCTGTTTCCTGTTCCAAAGTGAAAGGAAGAAAAATCTTCCTTAGGCAAAGTGTTTACAAATGAAGAAAGGTGAGTCATGATCACAATGGGGGAGGGAGTATTTGAGAACCAGAGATAAGTGAAACTGTGGGTATGGGGCCTGCAGATATTTGGGGGGAGAGGACACCTATACATGCAGGGCTAAAGAAGTAAGATGATGGAATTGAGGATGTTTTCTGGAAGGGGAATGTCAATGGGGATTTTACAGTGCATCTCTGGGTGTGGAGCCATGGCTTTTTGGAAGGAGACAAAGAGGAACCAATAAAAGGAAAAAAGAGAGAAAAGAACAGGCATAGAGATGTTCTGGGCACTACAGGATAGTACTCTGATTCCTCGTCAACTGCTATTAGCAAAACAAACAAAAATCCACCGACTTCTGGTATCCAGTGCTGTCCAGTATCCCATGTTGCCATTGTTGCCCTCCCTCATCATCAGTATTATATGTTTTGCTATTTTAACAGCGTTTAATTTAGCAAAACATTTAATACTGATGATAAGGGAGGGCCAGTGGGGAAACTGCAGGCCAGTGGGGCCAATGGCAACCATCTGTGTTGCATTTCTACCCTGTTCTGTTGCCCTCAGTACTGTGAACGGTACTCTGATCATAATTTTCCACTATGTTAATAACTGTCCTTTCTTTATAGATGCTCCTTCATACAATAGCTGGGGTGTTTGTTTCCAATGAGTCACATAGGATTACATCCTAAGCCTTACTGAACACAATGGGCTTACTTCTGAGTAAAACACACCATTTTCAAACCTCTATCATAGCTGTACCATAATGTGGCTATCTCACAAGAGAAGTTGTGCTGAAGTCATGCCATCCTTTCAAAGTGATACTTTTCTTTTTCATTACACTGCCAAGATAGCCAGTACACTCATACATTTATCACTAGAGAGACTCAAAAACTGGGTGCCACTTTACACAATCTGTGAGAAGGCAGTCAGCAAGACATTTTAATTACTGACCATATGCTCATATGGAGTTGATCGATGATGGCATTTTACAACATTAATCTGCAATGTACAAGTACAATTATTATGCAGTCATGGGAATAGGCCTGGGTTCAATCAAATATATACCATAGATCTTAAGAAACTGTACATTTTATTTTACAATCAGCTCCCATCTTATGCAAGAGTTATGTTCTGAGGTCAGTGAGTAACACCAAAATCCCATATAATCGAAATCCAGTCAAATTTAAAAAATGCATAGTATCTCTTTAAGCACTAAAATCACAGTACAGTGGACATGTGGGAACTGAGACAATCAAGGGAACAGCAGCTTTATTCTTCAGGCTCATTCCATAAACAGAATTCCATATTCCATAAATGGAATTCCATATTCCATTCCATTATTCCATAAACGGAATAAGTTGAACCATGGGTGGAATCACCTGCACTAATTAAACTGTTGTTTTTATCCCTTTTGGGGTGCTGGTGGAAGCATGTCTACTTGTGACTTGTAAAATGAGGGATGATTGTGCTTGTGTTTTCTAAAAGTACCAAAATGCAAAAGAATTAAACTGTCTTTAGAGGTGGATCAAAAGCAGAAACTTGGACAAGTTCCATGTATCTAGGCAAAAGGTATTCTCCCATCTTGGATAAATTTCAGACAGAAAATTCTAGAGGTTATATAGCTGATCTTTTCCCAAATACTCAGGATAATAGTACACATAGGGTGTAATTCTAACCAACCTTCCAGTACCGGGGCAAGGGCAACACAGCTATGAGGTGAGGGAACAAACATTCCCTTACGAGACCTCCATGACTGACCCCCAATTGCAGGATGCAGCACATGTCATATTGGCACAGCTATGACAGTGCTGGAAGGTTGGTTAGGACTGCGCCCTTATAGGTATATTCCTTTCCTCAGTCGTTCCTTTCCCTAAACATTCTATTAACAGACTAACATTCATATTTTACAGATGATGTGAACTAAGGACAAATACCATTAGTCAAAAGTAACAATAGACTATCCAAATGCAGGGTTCTCAGATCTAAGAATGTGCATACAGGTATGTTCATCAAGTCATGATGGCATTTCTTGCCATTTGATTTTTAGAGATACCATTTCATATTTCAGAAATTGTGGCAAAATACATTGGGAAGGATTCACAGCAGTATTACAGTGCCATTGGATACTTGCAAAATTAAATTTGAGGCTACTTTTTCATGCATCATGCATTATTAATACAACTAAGGCATAATAACTAAAAAAAATCACCTCTTTTGTGAAGCAGAAATAATTCCCCCTTTCCATTTACATAGGCCCACTTAACAATAGTTATTTGGAATATAGAACCAATGAGCGGGTCACATGCAGTCTGAAATGGGAGTGGGGCTCCCATTCTTTCCTTCAATAAATGGCATCCCTGTTGTTTATCTATACTTGATGACTGTGTGAATTAGTTGCGTTGTGGAACATATTGCATTGCAGTGATTTGAAACATCTCTCTGTGTTGTTTGATCTGTGAAGTGTTATTAACATATGGAAGCCATCATCTGATGTTGTGGTTGATATTCATCTGTAAGGCAATCTCACAGATAAGGTGAGGGCAGGTTTTCAGCCAAAAATCATGGCTATTACTCTTGGATAAGTTGGTAGATGAGTATTAGAATCATAGAATCATGTTCTATGACCCTTGGATAAGTTGGTAGGTGAGTATCTATGGTAGGAATGGGTGAACTTAGACTGGGGGTGCAATACTAACCTGTGCTGGAACAGGCAGGCAAATTGCCTGCACTGTATCCAAAGCAGGTTAGGAAGCCACTGTAGCCTCCATGGGGCATAGGAATGTTTGTCCCCTTACCCTGGGGTAGGTGCCGGCTGCTCAGATCTGTGCTTGTTGTTTAGCAAGTGCAGGTCCGAACAAGCCACAGTGGCTCGAATTGGGGCTGTGCGGCTCAGGTACAGGGGTTTGGATCCAGTATAACTGCCAGATTTGGGCCCTGCCCTCCCTCCGATCTTCCCCCAATGGCGGTTGCAGTGCCATTGCAGGGTTGATGCAACTGCCTGCATCAGCCCTACGCATGTTGCGCTGACACTGATGTACTTTACAGCATGTTCGTGACAGCACTCAGCTGATGCAAGTGGCTTGTGTTGGCCGAAGGAGCGGGGTTGGGATTGTGCTGTTAAACTGGTTTAGAGGGGGGGAAATACACCGCATTTTGAAACCTCTGTTCAATTAAAACAAGGAAGTTAAAAGCTCAATTATTAATGTTTGCCTTACCATGTAAGTGAACACCAATACGAATATTGCTTAAAGACATATTACACCCCAATGTCTTATTAATGTCTCTTTTATGGCCCTTCCGGTTTCATATGTATTTTTATGTGGTCAACTCGTACTGCGAGTAAATATCAACTGTCAAGAAGCAGTTCCACTGAATTAATAACGTTTATGTAGAAGTGAAATCAGACTCTTTCACAAACAGAAATATTTCTGACTTACATTTGCTCTGCTCCCAGTCTTGATACTAAAGAAAGGAAAACACATTTTTAGCCTGAATTGGACTACTAAAGAGATAATCTAAAATGTACTCCTGGTGCCGACTCATAAATCATGTAATTAATGGAGTGCCAACATTCCAGTTAAATGCTGCCACTTTCTATTGTAAAGAGACTAACAGTATCTAAAACCTTAAATGTTCAGTTGAGGCAGACAACTTCAAAGGCATGCTGAATGCGTAAATATATATTCTTTTGGAGTGTGACCCTGCTCTTCTTGATCTAAGCCACATGGTAATATTCTGCTGCCAATTTTCTGCAGTTCAGAAATGTACCACTCAGGGTTTAAAAAGGTATATAAGATTCTTAACTACTTGTGTATGGTAATAATTGGAGGCTACATTTAATCCTCTGGTAACCTGGACTCTGTGTATCAGTGATGTCACTAAGGTTGAAGCAATAGAAGCAACTGCCCTAGTAGCATCCTGGACAGAGACTAAAACGGGCCCCGCAGATCATGTAGTGGGTTGAAGGCACTACAGTGAGCCATATCTAGTATTTTCCAACTACCTCTTATCTACCAAGGATTGTAGTCTCCTCTCCTGGTAAATCACTGAACAACTGTTGCCTATGTAGGATTCCTTTTTAAAATGTTTGTAATTTGCATAAATATGCTCACATGTTCTTTGGGCTCTGGCCCCATTACTCAGATTTTTAGAAGTTAAATGTGAGCATGGGTGAGGGGTGACCAACTATGTTTTACTGCCCAGTCCTAACCTGCTTTGGAGCAGGCAGGCTGACAGGCCTGTGTTGTATCCAACACAGGTTTGGCTGCCTCTGGAGCTCACCCTGGGGCAAGGAGACATTTTTCCCCTTACCCCAGGGTAAGCCCCAGCCACCCCTGTGAGGCTGCTCGAACCTGTGCCTACTATTTAGCAGGCACACGTCCAAGTGGCATGGCACAGCCTGGATTGGGGCTGCCCCACCAGCAAGGCCACCCTCCCTCCGCTCCTTCCGCCATCCCCCACCCCAAAAAGCCCCCATGCTGGCCGAATGCAGGTAACGCAGGGATGGCTTACCTCTGCCTGTCTGCTGCATAATTGGACCGATGCTGCTGCCTGCCCCGGCCCAGTACCCCTCATGCTGGCATGAACATGCCGTATGGCACATTTGCAACAGCTCTGGGCCAACGCAAGCAATTTGCACTGGCCTAATGGCACTTTAGGATGATGCCCTTAATGGCTATTTAGCTACATTGGGTGTTAGTGTGAAATATAAATGTTGGTATAAAATATATAAAGATATTAAAAGGTGAGATATAAATGTTTATAACAAATACTAATGCATGTGCATGGAATTAAATGCATATGAACACAATATGCCAGTATACCGTTCTGTCACTCCTGTAACTGCTTATCCAAATAGTAAATGTTGCTGAATGTGTTGAATAGTAATCCTTGGTGCAAAAAGAAGACTCTCACAAGCATTACATACAGTGCATCCCTATTTTCATTTGTGAAATGTGTTTTGCAGCCTGCTCTGTGACACATGGAAAACTGGGTGTTAATTCACATGAAACCACTCGATTCTTGTTGCATTGCAGTCAGCATAACCAATACTTCATAGATTACTTGTATTTTAAAATTTGCTGTTATGATGAGGTGGTGACTGGGATGTGTATGTTATATGCTAGGTTTTTGCTAATTATAGCGGGTGTATATACATTATAGGAAGGTTTCTGTTAATTTCACCCCAGTGAGAGAGAGAGGTCCCATTAGCAGAGTCTTTGAGCATGCGAATAAAACATGCAGGTAATATACATTTACTCTCAAGCTTGTGGTCCTGAAACTACTTATTCTAGAGTGGTAATTTAATGTGACCCACGTGAATGAAATAACCTGCAGGATTGCAAGTGCATCCCTTATTTTTGACCCCATTTACTTTGTGAACATTTTGGTGTGGATTCATCCAATCAGAGGATGAAACATTTACTGCCCTTTTTAATGAAAAACAAATCAAAGACCCTAAGGAGGGGGCTTTCTGTCCACACATTCCAAAGAGGTGCTTTTTGGTGTATTGACCTTCAGCACTATGCTTCCATGGTAAATTCAATGTGGCAGAAGCCATTTTCAATGGGTTTCTCTGAAACATCAATTACAATTCTCTAAAAGCCAGCAAAATAAATATTGTACTCTCCCAACCGTAAAGCCCCAAGTTCTAATTGTATATACAGTGGCTTAACTTGTATATTTTAGGCAGGTCACTACCATCACCAATGTGCTTTCTGTTTATAAACATGTTCTTGGGAACTACATAGTCCATTATGCCAAGTCTCATGAAAATAATTACCTTTTGAAACTTACCACAATTTTAATTTTCTTCATGTAAGAATATAGTCTCATCATTTTGTGTTTTAAGGAAATGTTCGTTTTATTTGCTTGCTTTCAAATTAGGTGGAATTACCTTTTAAGGTAACCATCTCAAACTTTGTCACAAGATTAAGAATTCAAGCTGGTCCCAAAAAGATGAAAGTCCCTAATTCTTATCAGGAAAGTCTGGGTTACTTGCTTTTATTTCAGTGCAAGAAGAAACATGGCTAGGTCCATTTTCCTTTTTCTTAATTTATTCTCCAATGCGGTGGACATTTAAAATCTTATGAACCAGAGAAGAATGCTGTTTGAATGACTTGGAGCAAGAAAAAAATATTTTTCTACCATGCTGATATTGCTAGACCATTGCTGATATTGCTAAATGAAAAACTGCCCATTCTAGGTGGTGGTTGTTTTTTTTAATCCAGCTGGTTAGGCAAGTTATTTTCTTTTAGACTTCAAAAGAACTGGGCACTAGGGGGACTCAAGCATGGCAGAGAATCAATCTGCAAGCACTCATTCCTCTCTAGAACACTTTACAATGGTGACAGCTATATTCCCAGATTAATATGCTCAAAATAATGGCAAGTTGGTGAGGCAATGTTTGAAATAAGAGACACTCCATGTGAATCATGAAGGGTGGAAATAATACACATTTTATTCTGTGGAATGGTGACACTCTTGGATAACACTAAATGCCAATCATTTGTTAACCTTGCTGTTACATCACTGGTCACATCTTACTACAAAAACCTGTTTTGAGCAAACTGCAATTTTTTTATAAAAATGTGTTTCCATTTAAATCTTTAGAATAGTTTAATTTTTGATAGTATATTGTGATACAACTAAATTAAAAGCATGCTCAGTCAGTTATCTAGTCAAACATCATAAAATGATACTCAAGTGGTATTAAAACATGAATTGGTATAATTGTAGCAAAGACATATGCTGATTACAGATTACTGGAATTTTGAAACAAAAAAGATGACCAATTTTTAATCTATTCATTTGACCAGCATTCCCAGTATTTAAGAA
The DNA here is from genome assembly GCA_029204185.1 of Lerista edwardsae. Lineage (NCBI taxonomy): Eukaryota > Metazoa > Chordata > Lepidosauria > Squamata > Scincidae > Lerista > Lerista edwardsae. The sequence continues at coordinate 9,053,765 of JAJKFI010000032.1, forward strand.
TCATAACTTGCCTGTACAGTCTGATTCCCAGGTTCAATGATGGAGATCCACTGCCACAACTGATGCACATCAATCAAGGTGTGGATGTGATTTTGCATCCATACTGTGATGCCCATCTACTAGATGGCATCTACTAGAACCATCTACTAGTTCTGTCCATAGAACCTAATGGCTGGGTTGATGTAAAGGGGATGCGCTTGACCACCTGGACCACTAATTGTGTGCAGTTGTAGATAGCATTGTGTTTGTGGCAGTAAAGTCTTACCATGAACACCTTCTTTCAAAGTGTCTGCTACTGCAAGACATTTCAATAGTTTATTGCAAATAAAACTGCAGTTGCTGAAGACAAGATGGATTAATGAGCAGATTGGCATCTTGTGCTTCATGTCAGTGGTAGCTTTTCCTCCCTTCTGCAAGCACAGTACAGCAGGAACTTTCAGACCGATCCTGTGCTGCTGGGCTTCCATAGGAGCAGTGTCCCCTTCCCCCCATGGAAGACCATGGGCCCTGCGATGGGGCTCCTCCTGCCTCTGCCTGCTATTTTGCAAGTGAAGATGGAAGAGCCCCATGTTGGGCTTCCATGCCTGACACGTAGGCTTGGGATGCAGCAGCAAGTGCTGCCGTCAGTCCCACCCATTCCCATGCCACTCATCCCCTCCCTCAGCCCACTCCCACCCACCGCCTTCCCCACGCCCTCCCGCCACCTCTAAAACCTGCGCAGTGCATCCATAGTAACTGTTACTGAGGTCAGTGGCACAGCAGCAGCTCCAGGGTGCTGAGGCTCTACGTGGGCAGTAGAGCCCTTACCGTAAGGCATGTTTGTGACATTTTTAGCCAGCAGTACAGAAGTATCAGTGGCAAAGAGGGCCATAGAATCAGGCCCTTCTTTTGCTTTTCTCTTCTAGACAGAATAGGAGAGGCAATGAAGATGAGCACTGTGACTCTATGTATTATTCAATGTTTTATAAGGAAGCTGCCTGATACTGTATCAGACCACTGAGTCATCTGGCCTGGTATTGTCTATTCTGACTGGGAATTGGTCTCCAGAGTAAGGTCTTCTCCAGCTAACTTGTTATTCTTTAACTGAAGATGCCAGGGTCAGAGCCTACTAGAGTTGCATTAAATTCAATAGGACAATTCTCAGTAAACATGCTTATGGCTGAGCTCATTAGGTATATATGTGGTGGCGGGGAAGTACAACTCAAAACATTAGTTGCAAATCTCTTGTCTGTGGAATTAGTGCCTGATCAGAACAAAAAGAAAAGTTCTAGTCCTCATTGTTGTAAGGGTAAATTTGAGTATGTGCTGACAAAATAATCATATTATGTGGTTATCAGTGCAGAAGTAATTGTCCATCCTCCTCCTAAGAAATTCTGCATTGGGCTCACAGGCTCTATTAGATATATTTCTCCCTCAAGAATTATGGTTTCTATTAGCAACCCAACTCTGACAAAAACAATGTGGTAGAACTGTGGAAGCAAGCTTGAATTCTTCAAACCATTTTTAATGTATTTCTCTAAGCAGAATCTTTTCCACGGTGTGAAACAAAAGCCACGGTGTGAAAAAAAAATGCTTGAGCTGCCTGCAAAAGCTCTCTCTCACACACACACGTGGTGCTTATTCTTATTGTGTTATATGTGGTTTGGCTGTACACTGTCAAGTCTTTAGAGATACATTTATTTATTTCATTGATAGCTCACTTGTGCCACAAAGCCATCAGAGAAATAACTGTATTATATCTGCATAAGAAAGCTAATGTGGATGACTTAACCTTTCCTAACACACACACACACACACACACACACACACACACACACAGAGAGAGAGAGAGAGAGAGAGAGGGGGGGGCGGAGAGGGAGAGAGCTCTATGTGTATGGTTCCTGAAGCCAACTGGGAAATTTCAGTCCTGATAGCAAATATTTTGCCCTAACATGTGGTCTTCTAGTTTCAAAAAAGATACAAAAATAATGAACTTACCTCTACTGGACAGACATGGCTAGACAAGACTGATAAAGAGGTTAAGTCATGACTCCATTAAATAAATAGTTGAGATTCTTATTGGCTTTAGAAGGGCTGCAATTTTATAGTTTTTTTTATTTTTGTTTTCTCTTCCTGGCATTCCTAGGGAAAGTGGGCCTGAAAATTAAGACTAGGTCACTACATTTGTATTAATTTGAGTAGTGTTCTGACTCAGTATGAAGTTAAACTGGAGTTGGTATTAGTTAATAAACATTTTACTCCTTACAGTTTAGGTGCAAACCTAATAGTGAGAGTTTGAATCAGGGCAATTTGATCTTAGAATATTTGGGTTACATCCAGGGTACAGCTCCTTGTTTGGATACACCTCCTTGTTTTAAAACAGATCTAGGCCCCTTTAACATCACATTACCCTTCGCATTATTATTTTTTTAAAAATCAGTGGGTTGAGAACAATATCCTAAATCCCTTAACTAGTCATGAAGTACAATAAGTCTATTTCTTCTTACTAGCTTACAGCAGCTACAGGGTTGTGCTGGATTTAGTTCTACACAGTCTTCTTTTTAAATCTAGGGTTCCCATGGTCCACTGTTGTGTATTAAATTTACAAAGCAACAGTGCATCCTCGTGCTTGCCTGCTTGTGAGGGTTATCCTGCTTTCCTATTTTGGACAATTTCTCAAAGTAACTAATTAAAAATACATTATGTCAGAGCATGTAAATAAAAATACAAATTATAAGCACAATAGAAAAACAATGACAATTAAACATCAGAGTACTGCTATTTAAAAACACACCACCCAAAAAAGCTTACTGAAGTTTTGCAGGCTGCTGGAAAGTGAGCAGAGATGGAGCCAGGTGGACATCATTTAGGAGAACAGTCAATAACTTTCGCAGCATTTCAGATAAGGCTCTGTGCCTTATGTCCACAAGCCACTCTTCTGACAGCATCGAAACAAATAGCAGGGACTTTGAATCTCTCCAGTTGGACAGCCCAGTCCTAACCTGTGTTGGCCCAGCTGGGCTGAGTGGCCTGTGCTGTATCCAGCATTGGTCAGGAGGAAGCTGGAGGTCTACTTGAGGTAAGGGGATATTTTTCTCCTTACCTCCTGTAAAGCTGCAGTCTGCCTAATGGGCAGAAACACCTGCTGGGTCTCCCTGAGCCCCCTGCTGCCCACTCTAGGCTGGCTAGTTTCCCCTTCAAACAGTTCTGTTGCAGCAGTGGAGCAAACACAACTAGGCCTCACCTTCTCAGTAAGCCAGGTCCAGTTATCCACAAGCCAGTCCAAGGTCAGCAAGTCAAGTCAGTCCATGTTACACCAAGCCAAATCAAAATCCAGAAAGCAGAGTCAGTTGGTCAAGCCAGTCCAGCCTCTCCTACTCCCACCAAGGTTTCTCCTACTACACACCCACACCTTCTCCTGCCTCCAGGTGCTCCTTATATCCTGGCTTCGAGCCTCTGAGTGGCTGCAGCTGTGCAGCCCAAACCCAGCTACCTCCCTGGTGTTGATCCTGTCTGTACTTAGCTCCCTGGTGTTGATCCTGTCTATACTTAGCCCAAGGGTCACTGTTGGCACCATCTCCTGCCTCCTTGAGGAGGTCTTCTGTATTTTTACTACAGCCAGCTAAATTGTTTGCTCAAGTCTGAGCAGCTCCATGAAAAGCTACCAGGCCCAGGAAGGGGAGACGACTATGATAGACACCTCTGCCAATCCCATCCCTGTCCTAGGCCTATCCCACCCCCACTTCACCTTTCCTGTTATGCCCCTCCCACCTCCATTCTGCCCTTCCCAGGTCCTTGCACCACTTGGAGGCGTATTCGTTTACACTGGAGACCAGTCCTGGATCCTTCCCACTGGTCACTTGCTCAAGAGTAGTTGCAAAGTGCTTTGCAGTATGTTTGTAATACTCTAGGCTGGCACAGCAGTTGCTATGCCAGTGGAGTCCCAGGTTAGGAGAAGAGCCCAGCTGAGCCTAAGCATGTAGTCCAGCATCCTGTCCCTAGGAATGGCCAACCAAATGTTTATGAAATCCACAAATAGGGTGTGAACCTCCCCTGTTTCACCCCATCTTGTAGTATTCAGAGTCCCCATCCAGTTCTTTTAGCCATCAATAGGTGTACCCTCCCCAACTAACTGGTATTATACAACCTTGCTTAAGAGCCTTGCTGAATCATACCACGGTCTATCTAACCCAATATTCTTTGCAAGAATACCGATAACTGGTAGATACTAACTCATCCATGAGAAATTGTCCAGTGATAGAACAGTAGGTTGCAGGACAGGCTGTTGAAAAACATTGGCCAGATAAATAGATGTGCAGCATACAAAATCATGACATTTCAGCAGGAGGAGGGGGGAGATCACAGATCTCTTGAAGGTAAGGCGTTTTGACCGTTCTTCTGAAAGAGAAAGGTGTCTCACTTTAGTTTAGCAAGCAAGCCACTTGCTTTCTTTAGTTTCAGAATAATACAATGGAACCATATGTTTAAAAATGTTTCAAATTATTACATTAATATGAGTGGGAAAAACTCACTGCAATTTTCAAGGCTTATCCATTACACAGAATAAAGCTATAGAAAACAGGGCCAAAATAAAGTTGCTCTGGGGATACGCAAGATTCTAGGGACATGATCCTAATCTGTGCTGGAGCAGGCAGGCAGGCTGAGTTGTGCTGTATCCTAATGAAGTTAGGAGGCGGCAGCAGCTTAGTGTGGGTTAAGGGGACATTCATTCCCTTGCCCCATGGTACGCCACATGCAGCCCAATAGGGCTGTTTGGATCTGTGCCCACAAAATAGCAGGTGCAAGTCCATGTAGCCAGAAGTGGCCTGAATTGGGGCCACCCAGCCCAGGGGCAGGGGATTGGATGCAGCATAACGGTCATGTCCCATCTCCACCCCCTTTGCATCCATGGATCCACCCTCCTTCCGCCCTGTTACGCCTCCCTCCTCCTCCAGCACACCCTCTGCTCAGGCTTGCGCCAGCAGAACTAAGTTGGCGCATGGCCAGCACAGCTGGCAGGGCTACATGGCACACATACGCCAGCGCTGCTGCCTGCACCAGCCCAGTGACCGACTCCATGGTGCAGACACACCTTACGGCATGTTTGTGACAGCACTGGGCTGGTGCAAGAGCACTGCACGAGCCCAACTCCGGGTTAGGATTGCACTCTAGGACCCTGTGCATAGGATTTCCAGTTTACCTGGTTGACAGGTGTTCCGACACAGCCATGGCTCCTGCTTAAGGCTCTTAAGCAGGTTCTTTTGGGCAGAGGAAGGTATAAATGCTTTTCAAGGCTTTTTCCATATAAATGACAGGACTTTTACACATAAACAACTACAAACATTAACAGATATAGGACACAGGAGCACCTCTGAATCCCAGAGGTGTCTCCAGGCACCCATACTTACAACCAATCATCCTGCCCCAAGCAACACAGCCTCCAGCAGGATGTGGGAGTGTCTCATGCAACCCTTTGAGCAACACAGCCTGCTAGCATTTGCACAAGGTCCAGGGGGGGGCAAAGTAAAGGCCCCGACACCAGGCTTTTATCGGCCAAAACACCAGCCGAATGGCCAGAAGTTAATTGGCTGGCCAATCCCACACAGACACTTGTTAACCTACACCATTGACGATCATTTGCCCAGCAAGATTAGGAGCAGCTGGGGCTCTTGGTTTGTGTCCAAATTCTCCTGGATGCCTCCCCTGGGGAAAAACACCGCCACAAGGACTCACAGACACCCAGATGATATTTTGGGGCTGGCACCGGCCATTATAACAGGTTGGCTAGTAGAGGCAACTTTTCCATTTCCTTCCTTCCATCTCTCCTTGGAGGGTAGAAGAGAAAGAGCTGTTGCCACTTGCTTTCTTCCAGGGCTCTTTCAATAATGCATAGCTGCCAAAGAGAGTCTAATTCAGTGATTAGACTTTGTAGCACCCACTTTTTAGAATGACAATCTGTCCAGGACCCACCAGAAATGATGCCATGGCTGGAAGGACCATCATAGTGAAGCCAGACCTGCTGCTTTTTTGAGAACACATTGCAAAGTGTGTTCCAATAGCAAAGTGAGTCGGAAAGGAAAAAGCCTATTTATAACGTTGACATAAGGAAAACAGTCACATAACCCTCCCCCTTTCAGCATCTCATCTTCCCAGATTTTCAATATGGCTGTCCCAGGTGCTTCGTGATCCACCTGAAATTGGCTCCCTATCCACTGGTGGGTCCTGACTGGACCTACTGGTCTTATTGACTGATGGGGTGGGGGAGGAAGTGCCAATAACAAGGTAAGAAAATATAGAATCACTTTGTGACTTGCGTGGCAACGCCTACTGAATGAGTTCCCTCCCAGATGAGTGTGTGTGCGTGTGCGTGTGCGTGTGTGGGCAGATGTCCTCAGATATCCTGATAGAAGATAATAGCTGGGGTACTTTATATACTGTAATGATACATCTTCAAATATGGTAACAACATTTGTAATTTCTCATATGTAATAATGGACTATAGGTAGTTTATATTATGAAATAATTGAACTTAATTGTCAGGCATAATATAGAAATGGTAGGTCCTGTCTACTTACAGTTTCTCTGGCTTCATTTTGCTCTCCTGGCGATTAAATGTTATGTTCAGCATTATTTATGTTTAAAATATTTGAAAAACCTTATCTATGGTCTGAAAATTATGATGGACCACAACTTGAGCTCCCGTTCTTGGCATTCATTTATGAAGACATTGATACCTGTCATTTATTCTGTGGCTTTAGGAATTAGGTCTTATTTCTATGGAAATAAGGGGATTTTCACTAAATTCTGTGGTGGTCCAGAATAAGAGGAAACACTTAAAAATAAGACATGACCTTTCAAATAGGGCACATCTGGCAATTTATTTCTACCACTAGTGATGTGACATTCCTCGCTAAGCTAAGGAATGAGTTTGTAATGCAGGATGTCTCTATTTTGGTCTGTTTGATTTTACCTTTTACTGTGTCACCTGGTGATTTTCCTTGTGTATTCAGCCAAAATGACAACATTTTCTTATGGCCCAATACTTCAGTAGAAGCTGTGCAAGTGTTGCATGCATCCCAGCATGAAATCCAGCATATCTTTACCTCATCCAGACAATGTCATGCTGATGCAGATCTCCCAGTAATGTACATGCACAGCCCTTCCTTGCAACACTGATAGCATCCATAGAAACCCCAACACATCCCAATGCATCATCAGTGTTGCATACATGCATCGTTGGTGTGATGTTCCACATTACTAAGGCTAGGTCTCACAGAACTAGGGTAAGAGAATATCAATGACTATTTAAATCTCACATAATAAACTGCTTGGGGTAATGCTGAGGTGATCTTGGCTTGTTTTAATAGAATAAATTTGAATAAGATAATGTCAAAAGCTTCTTCTGCTTTTGCATGCATCATATGCAAGAACCAGACAATGAGCCTTTGGATGGTCCCTACTGCAAAAACCAGATGCAAAAGATCTCGTTCTGCTGCATTAATGTTGCATATTCCCCACCTGGAGTTTATACATCTCATCTGTAGGGGAGTTTCAAAGTCTGTATTTCAGATGTGGCAATGTTGTAGATGAGCGGGAAGTGTGGGAACTTACACCTCCTTTTCTTGCTTAGGACGATAATGTCAGAAGCCACTGTGAGTTACAGACCTACTTTTATTTGAGTTGCATTATCCAGAGGGGAACCAGAGTGATAGGAGATTAGAAACTCAGCAGACAGGACATTCACCAGCTACAGTGTCAATTAACATACCAGGACTCTCTTACCAGCACATGTTATGTTGTTTTCATTGTAGCAGAACAACAGTTGCATTCAGCTGCTCCTTTACATGGAAAAATCATCTTCAAAAGAGTGGTTGGGAGTGACCCAATTTTTTTCTATTTTGTTTCCTGTTGCTACCATGGTATGTGTATTGGACACACAATACACTGTGGAAAATTGCTTTCGTCTCTAGAACATCTGTGCTGGGCTACTGTAGAGAAGGATGGTAAAGTTGCTTTTGGAAAGAAAATGTTTGTGGCATTGGCTGAAAAGTGTTAAGTGGGGATTCTGAAAGCAGGTAGAATGAAATATGTTAGAACTTTGGGTTGGGGTGCTGTTAATGGTTTTTAGAAATTCTGCAACTTATTTTCATTTGAAAGTGTTCATACCTGAGGAAATCTTGCATTTGGTGGCTTAGAGGTTGAGCCAGGAAGTCACCACTTTAAATCTTACCTCAACCAAACCCTCAGAATATGGCCTAAGGCAAGTGATTGGGTCTTAGTCTTAGACCCCAGTTGCAAAATGGGGGTGATCACATGGTTCTATTTAGGGGGTTCACTGAGACTTCTACTTCCCAGGTGCACTTTAACAGAGAAAGAGCTAAATGAGGACCCTATTAGGAAAGTCCTGCTTATGGATGTTCTTCATTCTCTGTATTTCCAGAAGGGCAAGGTTCTTTTTGGATATGAAAGCGATGGAACGGACCAGTGAAAAGGACAGAAACCAAATTTTATTAGCTTTTTATATACAGTGTTCTTACATCCCTCAGCATAGATGTGGTGTTTCATTCTATTGACACATTTCTCTCGCAGATTCGTTGACGGGGCGCAGCTGCAGTCACCCCATGTTGACAACAGATGCAAGACTAATGGTATTTCCAAGCCTCTCTTATACAACTTGAGGGGTGTATGCAGCGGTGGCATTCAACCGGTACGCTGAGCGGGACTTACCTTTGACCGGCAGTCCACCCGTTACGCAACGGGCGGACTGCCGGTCAAAGGTAAGTCCCACCCAGCGTACCGGCTGAATGCCGCCGCTGGGTGTATGATGCAATCCTATGACATGTAGCCACATCCAGACATGTGACCTTGGCTTGGTACCCAGAACATCTTCAGATATGATAATGAAAGAGAGGGATCCTTACTAACAGGTGTGAAAGCTAGCTAAGCATGATTCATCACTATCATAAAGATTAATTCAATTGTGGTAGAGCAGACCGACTATCAGGAAGAATTTGTAAGACCCCTAACTCCTCAAAATACACAGGTCTTCCACAATCTACCAATACATTCTCCTGGTACTCCATTGTCTGCATATACCAATAAGACATGAGACAAAATGATTAGATGGGCAGCTCAATCCTACCTAAATCCACAAGATGTAGTGGTGCTGCTGTGGGAACATTAGTCCCTGTAAAGGATAAGGGAACATTTGTCCCTGTAAAGCAGCCTCTGCCAGCACACTAGTTACACAAGCGTGGGAGGGGGGTAGGATTGGGCTGTTAGATTAAAATTGGATCATAACTTTATGCAGTGCGTCTAATTAGCATAACTCGCCTTTCGACTCCCACCAGCCCGAAGTGCTGCCTTGAAGGATGTGGCTCAGATGTGCCACATCCTGCCTTTTGTGGGCAATTCCATCCTGTCTCCAACTTGCAGAGACCCAGCTCATTATTACTGATTCCTTCAGTTCAGCAAACTTCCAGGTCGCCTTACTCCAAGCCATTCAGCTTTTGAAGTCAACTCAGTACCCATTATAGCTCTTCTACCTGAATGATTCAGGCTTTTAGCCATTTGTATGTAGCCATTTAGACGATACCAAATTCCAAGCATGGTATTCATACTTGACCAATAAATATTATCTATCTGTCTTTGACTATGCCATCCTTTTGACACCAGCTTCGCCCAATCTTTCTGTTGCCCTGAATGGGTGCCCAGTGGCGGGGTGCACCCCTCCTGGGTGGCACGGGCCAGCAGGGAGCCCCTGGGAGGAGAGCCGGCCTAGCCGCAGCTGCTCGGGCTAGCAAGGTCCGGCTGGGGCGCCAGCGATGTCCCGACCTGCAAGGGTGAAGTGGCGGCTGGAGCTGGGGAGCCTTGTGGCAGGACAGGGAACTGGTGCACAAGCAGGAAAGCTGGCGCTTCCACTTTCTGGCTGGCTGAGCAACAGAGGCCTGTTGGGGGAGGTAAACCCTGTTCAAGGGATGGAATGGGTAGAGGGAAAGCAGGGAGGGAGTTGAATGGGGTAGGGGGAAGGTGGATAGGGCCTAGGAGCGGGTGGTTGAATGATAGCACACACTGAAAGCGCAATCCTATAACCTGTGCAGCGTCAATGCAACAATGTCCCTCGGAGTGCATAGGGGAGGCTAGAGCCTCCGCTATGGTAAGGAAGCGAATATTGGGCTCCAGCCTCCCCAACCCAGTGTCGGATATGGCACTGGCCGGCCGGCCTTGCCATTCTGGTGCTGGGTAGGATTGCCCCGTCAATCCAAACCTCCTTTTCAGGCCTGATCCACCTGCGCAGATGGACTTCTACCAGTAAGTTTGTAGCCTCCATTGTAGCTGGTGGGGCTTATCCCAAAGGGAACAAAGGTTCCTTCACACTTAGACTTTACTATCAGCCCAAAATCCCCCATGGGATCCGGCACAGGCGCTGGCCCAGCTGCGTTGCCATGTGGGGATTTAGGTTTGGAGTGGGCTGAAAAATAATAAAACAGGAACAATTAGCACTCTGGAAACACAATGAACTGAAAACCTCTTTGTTCCTCTGTTTATCAAAATTGTTAATTCTTTTGTTGACACTGGCTTATTTGGTAGTGATGAGTGTGAACTTTGCTAAAATCCTTTTTAAGAAATTGTATATCTTTTAAGTTACCTTCATTCGCTTAAATTGCTGGTTTCTGCTAATGCCGGGCTGGTCTACACCTTATCTGATCCTGATTGGATTTCACAGGTATAGTTGTTAAGGTGGAATTGGAGTGCACACCTCATACCATTTTGGCTACCTCCACATTATCCTTTCCTAATTTAACCCAGGAATAACAATGTCTCATGTTTGAAATAAACACTGGACAATTATGCTGTTACCCCAGAATGTGTAGTTGATCATCAATAGCAGTTAATTGATAGGAGACAGTTTCCCAATAGCCAGGGGGACTGTGTGTTTGCCCATTCAGCCCTTCCTTTAGAGGATCAGATATCTGAGTGGAGAAAAAGCAGTTTGGAGCGAGCAGAGAAAGAGTGTGGAACAGCTGTCAAGGGTCCACGGCTCTTAGAAAGACCCACTACCAATTTCTGGGACCACGCAGCCTACATGGAGCAACTCTCTTAGGGACGCTTCCAGATTGGAGAGGGCCACTGAGGGCAGTTTGCCAAAGGGCTTCCTAATGTCTGGAACTGGCCCCAGCTTCAGCCAACTCACAGCTCTCTCTCACTGCCTTCTCCAAACTGGAGACGGCTGTTTCTCCACAGTCTCATAAGAGATCCATTACAAAGCATGAAAAGCCAGACTTGTACTTCAATTCCGATGACGTTGATTGTTGGAAGAAAAGTGTGATTGACACATTATTAACGATAACTAATCTGCATTCACAAGTCTTAAGACTGTGCCTTACATATGTTTGGAGTTTTCACTCTGACGTGGGTCTTAAAATCATTAACATAATATCCTCCTTTCCTGGTGAAATATTTTCCTTTGTTTATATGCAGGAACATCATTTTTATGTGTATTCTTAAATGTCATTTGATCAGGAATAGAGATGCACTCACCCGATATTGGAAACTATTAACTCAGTCTGTTTCCTTGTATAACATTGTTTGCTTATAATATCTTATGAAAGAGGTCTTAGGTTGAGTAGATTATTAGAAGAGCTGGCTAGTCCTGACTGTAAGAGTTTATTGTTTGTTTAATCCTATGACTGTGCGCGGATATGATTCACAATTGTGTTAGTACACATATTAGCAATGGGAAAACTCTTCATGAAAGAATATATCTGTTAAACTCAGACACTTTAGTGCAGCTGCTGATGCTACTGGAAAAAGCTGTACAGTACTGTTCAGAGTGCAGAGCCACAATTATTCTTTTAAATTCTTAAAGGAATTTTGAGGATGGAACAACTGTTAATCCAATAGATAAGCAATCTGGCTCCTGTTATTAGAATAGTATGTAAGCTTTCAAGATAACTGAGCTGTGTGGCAAAATGTGGGGGGTGGCAAAGCTGAAATCTACAGGAAGAAACAGTTTTATAATTTAGTGCAAATATTTTAGTTACACTGAAAACTGGTACAGTAGAGGTTCTCCACAAGTCCCACTGAGAGCTCAATCCAGAGTGCTCTATTGACCAGTGTAAGTCCCTTGCACCAGCCTGAGAGTGTTGTTAACCTTCTGTAAGGCGAGGAAGGGAGGGAGACCAGGCCTGGGGAGGGAGGTGGGAGTGGCCTGCGTGACCTAGGCAAGATCCACACACCCCCAGCATGGTCAGCCTTACCTGGGCCTCTCAGATTTGCGTTAGCTCCCTATTTGGTAGGCTGTCAAGTGACACTGGCAGGGTAAGGAGAATTAATTTCAGCTGGCCTCCCTGTTCTGGTGCAGGTTAGGATCAGACTGCCTAGCGAATTGGAGCTGTACTCTTCAACGGGACTCACACAAGTGAACTTCCTGCTGAACAATGTCTTTTGTTTTCAGCATTCTGTATACAAACAGAACTCAACATTGACTTTTGAGTAACATTGTCATCACTTCAACGATTTTTAACATTATTTCAATACTATATAAAGTATTTTATCTCACAAATTACATTTGGAGTCACCATTAATTAGAAAGCTTTCATCCTGCATTCTTGTGGCTATTTTGCATTTTCACAGATGCATTTTAAAAAATAACTTGGAGCATTAGAATGGGACACTCAAATAATACTCACGTGCAGACAATTTTCCCAAAGTATATTCTTCTAACCAGAGACTTCATCAAAACTTGCATTCCTGGCTCAGAAAGTCACATCTCAGCTGGGCATACTTGCCTCAAATACTGGGCTAAGAAATGGCTTTTAAAGCAGTATTTCTCAAACTATGGGTCAGGCCCCACTTTGTATGTTGCAATCAGATATCAGGTAGGTAAAGGAATGCTGGGAGCAGCCATCTTGGAAGGTGAATACCTTATTTTTGCTATATTCCTTTTGTGAGTGTTAACAGTTTCAATTTTCAAATGAGGTTTTTTTTTTTAAATGTATTTAACTCATTGCTTTAACAACATATTTTGTCCTAATCTTGCTTTCTGTCAGGGATGTTTCATGGTTATGCAATTTCTGCACTCTAAGAATACCACTTTAAATCCCAGGAGTGTCATTTTATTATGTCACAATGATGGCACTTCCTACTTGGTTATGTTACTTCTGACTATGACATCACTTTCAGCTTAATGACATCACTTCCAATGGATCCTTACTTGAGTGCCATTCTAAAAAGTGGGTCCTGGTCTATAAAGTTATTTGGCACTCAAGTAAGGATCCACTGGAAGTGATGTCATTAAGCTGGAAGTGATGTCATAGGCAAAAGGGGGTGCATCTACGGGCATGCCCCAGTATCTGCAAGGGTTCCATTCTGGACCTGACTGTGAATACCTGAAACCATGGATACTTGGGAAACCTCTTTAAAAATAGGGGAACATTCGTGGTTTTGCTGCAACAAGGTAAAAAAATAGATTTGTTTCATGTTCCCCCATCTTTTTAATAGGCATCCCAGTATCCATGGTATCCATGGATAACTGAAACTGGATACCGAATCAGTGGATAACAGGGCAAGTCTATATCTCTATTCATCTCTCCATAGTGTCATTCCCAGTAGCTGTTGCTGATGATTACCTTATATTTCTTTTTAGATTGTGGGCCCTGTTGGGAACAGGGAACCATCTTCTTATTTCTTTCGCCATGTAAACATCTTTTGAAAACTTTTTTGTTGAAAAGTGGTATATAAACATCCTTAATTATGCCCTCAAAATGTATTTTCTGCCTTGGATTTTAATCCCAATTGAAGTCAAGCCTCTGCCAAATCACCTCCCAAAGACTTAGCTGGTTTGTTGCTCTGGCAGCGATGAGATGGAAGATAGAAAGGAGGTATTTTCTTGTCCTGATGGTGCCTGCATGCTGATACAGTAGCAAGCCAGGAGTACTTGGAAATGCTGTTTTTCCAGTACGCCTGGCAACTGACTGACAGCCAGAGTAGCATATTAAACATCAGATGTCCCTCATTTCCAACATTTGAGCAACAACCTAGCTAATTGGCTGGGCGGAAATGATGTGGAGGCTCACTGTGAGATTTGGAGGAGAGATCAGACTACCATATCTCTAATGATATCCTCAGGGGTCACAGAGGGATCCAGTCTGACTTGCAATTGGGCTCAGAAAGTAAAGAAAATAGTTGTGTTTTTGGAACCAACTCCTAACTCAATTTCTTATGCATGTTTTTGAAACAGAACTCCTAATTCAATTTTTGTACAAACATTTTTGAAACAAACTGCAAATAAGATCTTCAGTTGTTGTCCTCTAGGCAGTCATTTGGAACTGCTAAGAGTTGTTGAACAATTTGTACTGTGAAAGATTTAGGACAAAAAATCTGATTAAAAAAGGTACTTCTGAAGGTACAGTACATGGCACATTTCTCTCTAAGAGCACAATCCTAGGCGCTCAGTAGGCTGGGACTTGTGCCAGGAATACAGCAAATGTGCTGTAAGGCAGGAGGAGGCTGCCTTACAGAAAGGCTGGAATCTGGCCCTGTGCCTTCCGACAAGGTAAGGAAGTAATGGCTGAGGGATGCCAGCTTGGGGGGTTAGGGAGGGCAGATTGGGTTGGGGGAAAGTGGGGGAGGGTGGACCCATGAGTTGACTGACCCAGGGAGGGGTGGGTGGGACCGGCTCTAGAACTTAGGCCAGATCCCGGCTCTGGGATTGACCTTACTTGGATTGACCTTACAACGATTTTGCCGGCACAGATCCAAGTAGACCTATTGGGGAAGCTGCTGCGTGACATGGGGTAAGGGGAATTAATTCCCTTTACTCCAGGTTGCACTGCAGCCAGCCCCAACCCTGGGCTGGCTATAGGGCAGGCCGGCCAGCTGGCTTCCTGGTTCCAGCGTGGGTTAGGATCGAGCTGTAAGGTTTAATCCTACAGATTGCTATACTGTCCCAAGAGCCCTGAAGAAGGTACAATCCTGCAATTATGTTGTAATTTATAATTTGCATTTATATCCTGGCCTTCACCATATGATCCCAGAGCAATAAAACCAGTCAAATAATTGCATCACATAATCTGTGCCTATAGCAACAAGGAGCAGGCATAATCAATAATATAATTCAAAAGCCTGGCCGAACAAGAGCTTCCCTCATCTCTTGTGACAGTGCATTTCAAGCTCAAGGGGGACACCCCAGTGAACACCTTTTCTTGCTGGCGTGGCAGCCATACCTCTTTATCTCATTGTATATTTTTGAGAATCCAGGGATGAAAGTTAGGCTGATACAACATTTCAGAATTCAGCTATGACATCTTGAATTTTGAATATGCTCAGACTGCTTTTTCAGATGAGATGTTGTGAAATAGATTTAACAAAAAAAATTGTTAAAATTAAATATGCATACTTTTGTTTCCTAAAATGCCCATAGCATCTATAGTGCTATTCACTTGTTATCATTCTGTGGAGAGCATCTGTCCACAGTGGACTGCCACCTCTCCACCACCTATATCTGGACCACTATGAAGTAATGAGTATTGTCACCTGAAAATGTTCTGTTTACATCTGCTGCAAATATTCCCTTTCTTTTTCTTGTTTCCCTTTCCTCCTCCAAATCTCAAACCAAGAAGCCACAAAATAGGCTTATTTCTGCATCATCTAAATCCATCTAAGCTCACAAAGATCAGCATGAACCATACAGTTCATGAAAACAGACATTTACAACAGGGTGGGCACAAATATTGAGTATTGCAACAGTCTACAGATGTTTACCTTCTAGCATAATAAGCTATTATTGAAATGAACTGAAATGTTGAAATGAGAACTGAAATGTTGACTTCTGATATGAAAATTGGAATCTGTTAGGTCCTAATAGTTTCCCTTCCAAATTCAGGGCCTCTGTAAGTTTTTCCATGTTCATGTTCATGTCCCATCAGAAATAAAGCCTAATTCTAGCACAGTGGCTACAGATGGAGCAACATCTGACTCAGGTGGAAATAACTTTCATTCTGATCAATAGTGATTGATGTAGAGTAGACTCTTAGCTTATTATCTACTAATCTATTATATTTTTACCAAATTACTATTGAATAAAAATTGCCTAACAAATTAGTTTAGGAAATGACACAAAAAGGTTTTCCTTTCTTTCAATTCTAGTGTTCTCCCTCCCCGCCCCCCCCAAAAAAAACTTGGAAAGGAAAGCAGAAGAATACTAACTATAAAGCCAATAATTATGTGTGATATGATTTTTATTGCTGTGCAATGTATTATGAATGCTTTTGTGGGTGGTACCAAGCGTTTGAGCAGATTTCTGAGTCCATTTGAAATTTATTAAATTTTGGTGATTGTTATTGCAGGTTTGCATTTTCTGATTCCTGAGCTGATTATGCTCAGCTCACAAATATGTATAAAGAGCAAAAGGAAACATATTGTTACACTTTTCAGTGTTGCTATTGTGCTAAGTGTTTCATAACACTATTCTGCAAACCACCTCTTTGATGAAAGTCTTTGATGAAAGGGGGGTAAGGAATAGGCTAGGGAGGGTTCAGAAGGTCTAATAAAAATAATAATCTGCATGGGTTTTTCTTTTATTTCTAAAGAAAATCAGAATTTCCAAACTTATTGCCAAAATGCTATGCGTTTACATTCAAATGGCCCAATCCTATGCATTTCTACCCAGAAGTAAGTCCAATAATAGTCAATGGGTCTTACTCCCATGTAAGTTTGGATAGGATTGCAACCTAAGGGCCTGAGCCAATGGGCTTTAACATGGGCGGCATGTTTGTACCACTCACTTCGCTGTCATAAATGGTGCCGTAAAGTGGCTGCCACATGATAAAAGCATTGTCCCAATAGTTAGAAAATGTGGGTAAAAAATTGGTTGTCACCATTTTAAAAAGTTAAACATTTTTAAAAATGAAAATAATTAAATGTTGGAAACAAATGAAGTTTCAAAAAAAAATTACCATATGCACCCCTTTGTGCCTATACTTTTAGAATTGTGTTAGTTTTAAAATTCACAACATCCCATGAATGCACCCAATGGATCAAAAAATGAACACACTCCTTCATGTTGAATGAAGATATATAGGACTATTGCATAAAGACGATATGATTTGGGCATATATTCATTGATTATTCTGATAACCTCTAAAAGGAGCAGATTGATTCTATTTCTTGATTATTTTTGTTTCTTTCGCCATTATTTTTCTTTTCCAGCATTTTTCAAGGAATGAATAGTACAGATGGAGCAATATTAACATCTTGCATCACTGACAAGGGGGGGAAATCCTCTGTACTGCAATGTGCCCTTTGTGGTTGCCAAGTGCTGTCGTCAAGGAGGTTTCCAGGGCTGGGAAAGGAGTAGGCTGCAGCCATTGTGCTTGTGCAATTCAAATTGTGAAGAACATGGAGAAAACATTTGTCATGTAAACAATGAACATTCTGTGGAAAGGAAAGATATGTGTAGTGACAGGAATATGAGAATTAAAAGCCACTGTACAGGAAAAAAAATTCACAGGATAGGATTTTGACTTCAGTTTGCCTGGCCTCATTAGAGGGGCCAGACTCTACTGTAAACAAGGAATATGCGACAGAATTTTAAAATGTTTTCATTGGCATGAATTTAGGATAGCAGTTATATTCCTAAGAAGAAATATAGAAGAACAGCTATCCTACTAAGTAAACTGAAAATCCCCATTGCGCACTGCAGTATCTGTCCAATGCATAACCCTTTTAGGGTCAGTGTAAATATCAGCCTGGATTTCTTTGTGCAAAGGAATTTAGGCAGGAGACAAGTCAAGTTGTAATTAAATTTTCAACTAAAGCTACATCAGAGGTCAGTCAAAACATCTGAACACTTTTCAGGGAAGCAAAAAATATTTAATAAAACTCTCAAAATCCTGAGGTAAATTTGGATGTTTCTGAGCAGTGGAATATCTAAGGAATAATACTGAGGGATGTAAAAAATAGTTTTGATCAGATTACCAGATGCAATATCAGAGGCATTCTACCCATTCATAGCTACTGTATATGCCTGACAAAAAAACTGGAGGATAGTGGGCTGGCTTAGGGCTAATTCTGAATAAGACGGTCAGCTTATGTCTTGGCCACCATGATATAATTTCCTTGTATATTGGGACGTAGTGAGCTACATCAGTTGTGATGACGCTACATGGCAATAGAAAAAATAAACTGTCAGCCCAATCTTATACTTAACGCAGGGAGCTTCACATTGCCAGTTCCTTGTGTGCAATGGCGCTGATTGCCATAAAACAGTCAGTGCCTGTTGCAAAAGGTATTCCATGCGCATGACACTTGGCATGCTGCTGGAAGTGCTGGTGGGAAGGCCTGCACCTTCCTGCCAAGAATCGGAAGCAGTTCTCCCGCTCACCCGAGGAAGTAAGATAGTGGGGGAGATGGGGTGGTGGAAGGGCAGAATGGGGCCATGGAGGGGTGAAACGGGGTGGAGAGGGCAGGGAGGGGGAGGAGTGTAGATCAGATCCCAGGAGGGGGTGGGACCTGTAGCAATGGTGCTGCTGACATCCTCTCCCTTCAGGGGCCTGATCCTATGGAACGGATCAATGCGGACTTGAGACGACAAAATAGCTGTCCCAGGTTCAAATAGAGCTGTCCCAACTGCAGAAACTTACTGTAATGGACATAGCTTGTGGTGTCAGCAGTGCCATCCCTGTTGATTCCAGAGCACACAGGGTTAACTCCAGAACTCCTGCTGCCCTCCGGAGCACAGCTGTAGCCTAGGCAGGCTAATGAGGGCTAGTTAGAGGCAGAAGTGCCCAGTCACTCAGCAGGTGCTAACTAATTGCACAGTGAGTGACTGAGGCACAGGTGCAAATGGGTGTGGCTGGTGAGCTGTAGCCTGCCCAGCAACAGTCTCTGATAGGCCTGCAGATGTATAAATGTAGAGGCAGGAGCAGCACAGCAGTGTGGGGTGTGGTAGGAGCAAAGTTTGGTAGAAGTGGAGAGATTGGACTGGCAAACCTGTATCTGACCCATGTGCATGGACTACCGACTACGAGCTTGGATTCTGATTTGCCTTGGCACAACTTGGACCTGGACTTTCTGGCTTGGGACTGACGTTGAATGGCATGGCTGCTGTGCTTAAAGAGGTAAGGCCTGGCTGTGTTCCCTCCATTACTGCACCAGGGCTGCTTAAAGGGGAAACCAGTCAGCCTAGTGTGGGCCTCAGGGAGGCCCAGCAGGAATTTCTGGCAGAACACTTACCTCCAGGTAAGTGATTGTTCCTGTACCTAGAAGTGTCTTTTGCAACTCCCCACCACTACCAGAGGCTATAGCGGTCACCATTTTGGCACTGCTGCATTAATAGGAGGTGGAAAGAATAGGGTTGGGCTCTGTGTTATGACTAGCTCACCCTGGTGCATAGTTTATCAGGATAAGAATGTGTACATCCATTTTGGCAAGAATTACAGTTTGAAATTACTTACCTCACTTCAGAGCCATTTCAGAGGTACCCCTACATAAGGAAGGATCCCTCTGAAGTGTTTTAAACAAAATACAAGTCATTTAAAGTGGCTGCTTCATTTGGCTTTTTTGTCTATCTACCTGAAGCATTACGTCCATAGTTAGAGCAGTGGTTCCCACTCTTTAGGGGATTATGGACCACTGAGGCAAAAATTAGAATTGCTGTGGACCAAGTGCAAGCTGTTACACCCCTGCACAGAAAACATAGAATTAGATTTTGTTATAATCCGAGAATATTTATTAGACATTTATAGAGAAGACTTGTGGATTGCTGCTTTTCTTGTCAGATGTAGCTGTGGTGGTTCATTCTCTGACCTCTCTGATGGTCTGTGGGGGAACACTCACTTAATGAGTTGCTGGAATTGATCAAAAGTGTTTTTCTTTGTTTCTGAGACCTTGTGGACCACTTCTCAGGGTCTCACAGATAACTTGTGGTCCACAGACCATGGGTTTGGAATTGGTGTGATAGGAGGATGAGGCAAAGGACAATGTGGTTGACAACTGAGATTAAATCCAGATAAGACAGAGGTTCTCCTGGTTCAGAAATCCATGTTGAGAATATTGGACCATTGGGTTAGGGGTTCTTATTTGGCCACGGCGATCTCTGCTATAGTGACTTTGAGGTTAGGCTGATGTACATGGGGCTACCATTGAAGATGGTTCGTAAACTGAAATTAGTAGTTTTGCAGTTTGTACCTTTGTCAGATTGCTGCTCTGGTGACTGCACAGGCTGCCAATTTGTTTCTAGTACAAATTCAAGGTATTGGTTTGACTTTAAAGATTTATACAGCCGGGGACCAGATAATTTGAGAGACTGTCTCCAGCCCACCCTCTCCAGTCATCACAGAGGGCCCTTCTAGAAGTGCTGTTTCTTATAGAGGTGAGGGGGATTACAGCAAGAAATAAGACTTTCTCTATAGAGGGCTTGGCACCCACTTTATGGAATTCCCTCCCCTTAGGCTTATGAAATGCTTAGAGGCCTTTTGGTGGGGACTAAAACCTTTTTTTTTTAGACTAGACTTCTAATTTTATTTTGGTTGTTTTAGTACTCTTTTTTTTTTGTTTCTATGTTTTTAAGCTGCTTTGGGTGCCCATTCAGTAGAAAATTGGGGTATAAATAGAATAAGGATCTTTCCTAGAAAGATCTCATAAAGAAAAAATGTCTACATACAAAACTGAAAGTGGGTGTGGTCTTCAAAGTCCTCCATGGGAGGAGAAGACCAACTAAGTGTTTGCGGGGCCGAGGCTACAGCAGCCACCTGATCCCCAGGATTGCACTGCTGCCTGCACAGAAGGGGCCTTTTTAAAATTAGCTGAAGATAGCCCTGAGCTCCAGGGGGTTTGGGGAGCCCTGTGGAAGCCTCCGCAGAGCTCCCAAAGGCTCCAATGTAAAAAAATGTGATCGGAAGCCACTTAAAGAAAAACAGGGCAGTGCTCTGTAGGCTGGTGGGTCACAACCCACCAGTTTGAAGAGCACTGACCTAGATGTTCAAAAGCTTGGCTTTGTTCTTTTTATTTAGAATTTTGTGCTCAGACTTCATTTACTATTAAGTTACCTACATATGGGGCAGGTTTGCTTTGTGCACCAATTGTGTTAATTGCAAGGAAACTGCTGAATTCCACAACCTATAATTTGTCATTTTAATAAGGATTCAACGATGTTGGTAAAAGGCTTTCATTTTAGCTATTCACATCTATGTAGCATGAAACTGAAATCTAAAGCTGCACCTTATACCTAGGCAAAACATAAAAGAACTGCATGTTAGTCTGCATTCGGGGGAGCTCTTCTACTAGTGGAAGGCTTCTTCCATGAACAGAAGGATGATTGTCAACTTAGCAAAAAGTGTTAAGAGACAAGTTATACCATATCAATTATTTCAATTGTGCAAATTTATACAAGGTCTTTTTCAAACCTTTCCAAGGAGCATTACAGTTAATATGCTGTGATGTGTATCTTCCTTAATTACCATGTTTCTCATGCTATGACAAACAAATCCTCAATAGTTTGTAACATTGCACAGCAAGAATTCTGCTAATGCTTATTCAGAAGTTTATTGGAACTCATTAGGGGCACAATCCTAAGCAACTTTCCAGCCCTGGGGTAAGGGCAATGCTACTCCAAGGTAAGGAAGTAAACATTCCTTTACCTTGAGGAGGCCTCCATGACTGCTCCCCAACTGCAGAGTACAGCACATGCCCCAGGGCTGGAAAGTTGGTTACGCTTAGACTGCAATGCTATACACACCTTCCTTGGAAGCCCTATTGATAAGAGGTGTTAGAAAATGGTGTTTTATTTTGCTCAGCCATTAGGTTCAGTAAGACTTACAGCCCAATCCTATCCAATGCTGGTTTGCGGGGCCCACACTGTATCCAGCACTGGATTTGAGCAGGCAAGCAGGTCTCCTTGGGGTAAGGGAAAATTTCTTCCTTAACCTCATGTAGCATCCCAGACTGCTTAATGGAGCTACTCAGCTATTTACCTGGTGCAGAACAAAGTAGTGTTCCCTCGGATCCCTCTGTGTAACACTCCCAGGTCCAGGACAGGAGTTAGGATGCGACCAAGGCCTGCTCTGTCATCCCCACCCCCCTCCTTGGCCGATCTGCCCTATTCCACCCTCTCCTGCCCAGAAACACCTCCTCCCTGCTTTTGGAATGCCCTCCTCCCTGCTGCCCGGCACAAACCTTACCTGCCCTGGCAACTGTTGGTGCCCACAGGATGGTGCAGGCCTTTCCACTAGCGTCAGTTACTTGCTGCATGTTAAAAACCCTTTATGGTGCTTTTACCACACACAGTGCTGGCGGTTGCAGACCATTGGATTGGGCTCTTGGGCTGTAATCCCACATTATTCACTGGAAACACACCTCTGTCTATTGAATCAAAGGGACTTACTTCTGGGTAGATATAGATAGGACTGGGCTTTGATGCATTTTCTCCATCCCCTAATGGTTCTCAAGGTACCCAAGGTTTTGTATTGTGATGAAAACATAAGACTCTGTTTTTCATACTCTAATATAAGCATTTCCATATGTATTTTCTCTGTATGTATTAACAGAGTATCAGAGCTTTTATTTAAAGCAGTTAATTTTTTTTCAAAATGAAGAAGACAAACTGAGAAGTAGAAATTATTTTTGTAACCAATTCCGGGGCCTTCTGTCTAGAACACTGACTCAAGATACTTTCCCACCACAACTTTCTTTCCATTATTAGGGACTTACACCAAGTTGTATTTGGTTTGGTATTTGGCCAGATAGGGTTTGCTTGGTCTCTCTAGTATATGACTTGACAGAAAGCATAACACAGAAAAAAGTTCTATATTAAGCCTCTACCCATTTTCCCATCAGAAAATTTAAAACCAAAATATTGCTAATATAAATTGTACTCTGTTCCAGTTTTCATTGGTTATTTATATGCTTTCAATTTGAACTATATAGAGAAGTTCAAAGTCAGTAAATTCATATAGATGTTCCTTGAAGTGTTTTGAGCTATGCAATGCTGGCAGATGTGGTCCTTTTTTCTAGTAGCATGAAGAATGCTTAAGGTATAAATGAATGTTGTTGCTTTTTTTGCTGTTAGTTTTCTTACAGCCCAATTCTATTGGGTACTTCCGCTGGTGGAACAAGTGCTGGCAGAACAAGGCTGGAGCCTTCCTGTAATGAGACTGATGTTGCTAAGAAACCTTCTTTGTTGGGAGAGGCCAATGAGATTACCCACTCGTTTCAAAGCTGTCTTATATAGAGAAGTAGCTCAGATTTAAGCCTATCTTCCTTTTTAAATCGTTCCCAAAAGCTCCGTATTAAAGATAAAAATGCAAGGAAGTAGTAGTAGTACACTGGGTCGATTCTCCGCCCTGGTCCAGAAATTGCCACCCCTGGCACCATCTCCCCACCTCCTTGGCCGCCCCTGCCACATCCTAGCTTCTGCAAACCCTCCATTTTGGAGCAATACAGATGCAGGGGCTGGCAGGAGGTCTGAACATTGCCCACTGCCAACAACACTGGTAGGACTGCCACTGCAAGACAGTCAAAGGAGCAATCCATTGGCAACTTCTCCAACACAAGCCACGCTGAAATGAATGGGTGTGAATGAACTCAATGCAACGGGTGAATAGTACAGTTCATTTCTATGCGCAAACCCCACTGATTTGAAGAACACTATTTTGTCCTCTTGTGCAACCTCTGTTTCACTGGGGTTTGCCCAGAAGAATGTCTGAGTGGATAGTGTCCCACATGGTTTTTGAGTCAGCACTCAGTTTAACTTACACTCCATTCTTTCTGATCTGTTCATTTGACCACTAGAGAATTGCTTCTGGTAATCAAGCAGCTCTGGAGAAATGTTAGAAGAAATTAGAAGCTTGCTTTGAGTCTGTAGAAATCACAGGAGCTACATCAGGAGTTAATTTAATCTAGATTTGCTGCCAGTATCAAAGAAAAGGGTACGTCTTTATTCTTCTGCATGTGGAAATTCATTAGTGCTGGTTGGATTCCCACAACCTTATCCAATGCAGGAGGGGACTGGGAGAGGGGTAAAAATATGGGGGACAAAGTGTAACATGCTTCCAAAACCACAGTCAAGAAAAGCAGGCTGAGGCCCCAGCCCTATCCAACTTTCTGGTGCAGCTGCAATGCAGCCTTGAGGTAAGTGAACAAATGTTCCCTTAACTTGAGGAGGTCTTCCTGACTTCACCACCCCCATCACAGAATGCAGCACACACCCCATTGGGACAGCTACACCTGAGCTGGAAAACAGGATAGGATTTGGCCCTGAGTGACTGTTGCATGGTGGGCAACTACTCAGGAGATTTGCTCCGAGGCTGGGAAAGAGATTGGATAGTTTGCAAAGTAATATGCTTGCAAAACAATGACTCGAGAAGCAGTGCTAAATAAAGCAATACAGAAGATACCAGAAATTGTTGCTTTGTTGAGTAATGTTGGTCAATCCCTTACCCATGGCAGTGGGAAGTGTGGCCAATAGGAAAGGGTCCAATGGTAGATATTTCATAGCATTGATACTGCTCCAGAGTTGGCTAACACAACAATGGAGTTCTAGTTTAAAAAGCAAAGAATTTTTAGGGTGGTCAGGGTACCAAAAAAGTATGATTATAGCAATCATTCAAAGCATGTCAGAAGTGCAGGGTTGTTGTTTTTTAAAGAATGGCCCACAGATTATTGCTTTGTTTAATTAGTACAACACTTTTTAATTTTGGCGCATTAATAATCTTGGTGCAGTATCGGGAAACCTGGTGCATCATGTCTGCTGAATGCAGACTACTCATGTGCCACAACTTGACTAATATTCCTGGCCACTGGAAGACAGTGTGATTAAACAGTGTTCTGTTCAAAAAGTACCCACACATGATACAGTACATACAAGTCTGTATTCAGACAGCCCAATTAAATTCTTCACTGCTGAAATGTATGAGCCAGAAGACTACGGTCTTACCCTTTCCTTTGATACTGGCAGCAATACTGTAGGACGTTGTGTGACAGCACCATGCGCTTCAGTTCTGCCAGCCATCTTAACAGAGTTGCCAGCACAATTGCTGGTGGCTATGTGTGCAGGATGGCAGCCAGGCCACTTTCCACTGGCAAAAGGTAAGGTTGCAGGGAGGGTAAGCTGTGGGGGGAACAGGGGTTGAAGAGGAACAAGGGGGAATTACTGGGCAGGGACAGAGGTGAGCAGGGAGGCAGAATGAGAAAGGAAGAGGGCAGGTGCAGTGGCACTAACTTATGGCCGAATCTTCTCCCTTTCCCTCTGCCACTTTTACTTGCAAAATAGCTGGTGCCAGGGCTGTGTAATCCATTAGGCTGACTAGGCTGAAGCCTAGAGGACCCGCAGGAACTAGGGCCCATCAATTTGGCACTTACCTGTGCCCTACCCTGCCCCATGTTGGAACCCAAGGCCCAAGCCAGGCCTTGTCACTCATGGCAGATTGCCACGGCAGTCTGCCCAGGCCTCAAGGAGCTGAGCCATGGTGGAACTCCTGCAAGGGTCTGGCCACAGCACCCTGGGGTGGTTGGCAAGCAAGGGCCAAGTGGTGCCTGGTACCCCTGCTAACTGACCAAGAGGCACTTTTTCAAGTGGTTTAGCAGGGGGAGAGTAATCATCCCTCTTCACCCCTGCACAGTGTCTTTTCCAGTGGCTGTTGCTGGTGGTGTTCTGCATTTTTCAGATTGTGAGCCCTTTGGGGACAGAGAGCCATTTATTTCATTGTTATTTATTTGCCTGTAAACCGCTTTGTGAACTTCATGTTGAAAAGCGGTATATAGATAGATAGATTGATTGATTGCCTGTGTTGCTGAATGTCCAGCCCTGCTTCTGGGAGTGGGAAGAGTAGGCCTTGCAGGGCTGAGTGCTTTTGGTCTGCTGGGGCTGAGCAACACAGCAAAGTTGGCCACACACCAACCCAGGTCCCAAAGCAGGCATTGCAACACTGACACACCCCTCCTTCCTCCCCAGCTGGCCAGGGCTCCCTGCAGTGCCAGCTAGACCAGTGGCATGAACTGCCCACCAGCTTGGGAATCAGGCAAAGATGCGAGAGGAGCAATAACAAGGGCAATAACAAAGGCTAGGGGCATGCCCTCCTTTTCCTGAAGAGTTTCAGAGGTGGCCCAAAATACTGGAAAGCCTAGGGGCCTGGCCAGTCTAGGTTCTGACTGGTGCAGGTCCAAGGAGTTTCATAGGGGCTTGGGCACCCCAACCAGCAGTTAACATCATGCATCACTGCAAACAGGCACACTTGGCTGTAGCACAAGGACCTGTCAGAGGGATCATAGCATGGGCCAATTTTGGGGCTGGCATGTGATACAGGGCACATATACCCCATACCCTATCTGTCCTCCATTTGGGGGCAAGAACATGGTGGCTTGGATCACTGCCTTTTCTTCTCAGGGGGTGGGTGGGGGTGTTGCAGTGGAACTCTGCAACCAGTGCTCACGTGGCAATGGTGCAGTTCTGAAAAGCACAAGGGGTTCTGATGACTGTTTAGCCAGCAGTAGCAATGGTTGGAGTTCCTGGCATTTGCCAAAAGGGAGCAGACACTCCCAGCTCTTAGCTGCTGCAAAAGGAAGGAGCAGATAGGCCAGCACAGTTGACAGCAGAAGCATGTGAAGATCCTGATGGGTCAGCAGGCAGCAGGTAGAGACATGAGACAGAGATGCAGCATCAGTGCAGCACGGAATTTCCTCCCCCATTTGCCTACCTGCTTAGGCTGGATTGTGCTTGTTTCCCCTGTCAGGGTGATGCAGTAGATGTTTTAGTTGGCTATCTATCTGTGGAGTCCACATGGGGCAGAATACCTGCAATAATAATTCTGAGGAGAAAAGTCTTGACACCTTGCCATAGCTGTTGTGAGTGACAAGAAGTGGTTTGTGAAAAGTATGCGGGTTTACATTGTCAGGATTTGAGTTGGTATTCAAATTCTGCAAGAATTTAATCTCTCCTCAATCGTAGAACAAAGTTCTAACAAATAAATCAAATCTTGGAAAGAGAATTAGACTATCCTTTCAACACCATCACATAATAGCAGTGTGTTATAATAACTGCTACCAACTCCCATACATCAAAAACCTAAGGTGCAGTGTGTGTTTGTGTGTTTGTGTGTTTGTGTGTGTGTGTGTGTGTGAGTGAGTGAGTGAGTGAGTGAGAGAGAGGGCGCAATCCAAGAAGCACCCTTGGGCCCATGTATGTTGCTTGTATCAGCCCTGCGCATGCACTGCTGGCATGAGAGCGCTATCCTGGGACCCTGTACCAGAGCAGCGTCCACAGGGCCGACACTGCCAGCAATGTCAGCCCAGCAACACTGGCTAAAGTATTTGAGCTGGTGGCTCAACATTCCTGCACCAGCCAAGTTTGCCTGGCACAGGGGCGTTTCTGGGCAGGAGGGAGAGCATTTATGGGTGGGGAGGGGTGGCTGGGCCGGGAGGCGTTTTATTTGGCCCAGGGAGGGGGTGGAGCTGGTATGTGGTCATTTGGCCACATCCAAGCTCCTGTCCTCAGGCCACGCAGCCCCAGCTCTGTGCCTGCTAAATAGCAGGCGCAAATTCGAGGAGCCCATTGGGGTGGTTGGTGCCTACCATGGAGTTAAGGGTGCAAATTATGTGCCCTTGCCTGTGGAGGCTCCAGCCAACTCCCAAACTGCTCTGGATATAGTGCAGGCCTGTCGGCCGGCCTGTTCCAGCACAGTTTAGGATTGTGCCCAGAGTAAGCAAGCTTGTGAATGGATAGATAGGTTTTATAATGCAAGCTGCAATAAGTCAAAGCAAAGCTATCTTTTATTACTGGCCAGTTTCCAAATATATTAAAGGGGGGCATTGGTCATCTTTTGCACCTCTCATCAATGTAGAACGGCTCCCTACAAACTGTTTCATCCAGTTTTAATGGACCAGTAGATCTTCCACCACACTGCTAACATTCAACGTCATTATGAAAGGTCACTGGACTATGAGAAAACATTTCCTAAATGCCTACATATGTTGTTTTGTAGGTTTTTTTCCCTCTCTGATCATACTTTCACCTCTTCCCTGGAATCGCCTTAAACTATTCCTTTTGCTCTTAGGTGTTGTTTCTGTCCAATGTTCGGTGGGATTTGCTATAGCCCACATTTTCCTCTGTCAGCCAAGCAATATGTAATCCATTCTCTCCATTTTTCTTCATCCCTTCCCCAATCCTTTAATCATTTCTGCTGTCTGAAGTCCCTCCAACTTGCTGTCAGTTCAAACCATGTACAATGTGATGGTAAGTATCACAGCAATAGCATCACAGTTAGGATTCCAGAGTCTCATCAATCCTCAGTACTGCGGTTCCTCAGTGTCATCACATGCATATTATTTACAATTAGTTTAATTGTGCATTATGTTCCTCATTCAAATCACTGAATTTCTAGAAGGGTATAGTGCAGATCTTAATCGTTGTTGCACATCACATGCTATTATATACAATTACTTTAACCTTATATCACATTGCACAACCATTTGATTTTTTCCACATGGTTGTGATGATAATACCCTTAAACCTTTCTGCCTGCACCTTATACACAAGACTAGATATGGTTTTGGAGTCAGAAGGAGAAAATCACAGGAATTCATGATACAGCTCCCAATAAATTATGAGAAGTCATCTAGAATAGTGTTCAACTTTGAGGTTGGGACCCCAATAGGGTCACAAAGCCTTAGTTGTGGGGTCACAGCAACTCCTGGTAATGAAAATGGTTGAAGATCACTGGACAAGAGCACCACCAGGTAAAGGGGGATGCATCTGGGGTACCCCTTTAGGTACCAGGAGATTGTGTCCCAGCCTTGCTCAGGTTCTTAGCAATTGTGCTGAAATACCTTTCACTAGTGCCAGGCTTCATGGTAATTTTTTCTGCTGTCTGAAACAAGGATATTTGGCTACAGTGAACAGTGCTGGGTGGGATGGGGAGTGGGCAGGAACAGGGTGGGATGGGCAGATAGGGTCTTGGGAGATGAGCAGGATCAACAGTGAGTTCCAAGTCTAATACTTTATTTATATACTTGTTTATTGGAGTTGTGGTGTGAACAAGGTTGAAGACAACTGATCTAGAACATATGAAAAATCTGCCCCTGAAGGCATCTTGCAATACTTTTTTTTTTTAACTGACAACTAGAAAAGACTATTTGGATGACTGAAGACAACCAAATCCTACAGTCTTTCTGTTCAGCACACTTTCCTTCTGGGGAAATTTATATAGAAACCAACAAACTTGGGCCATTTTTCTATTTTTGTCTCAGGAATATCTGTAAATTGTTTTGTCTGTATTGTCAATTCACAATACGAACGTGGCTGTTTAATGGTATAGCCATACTACTAACAACTTGTCTTACAATTACAAGAATTTGCATTTTGCTATTTTATGTACTACCATGACCATATTAAAATACTTCCAGTTGTCTTTGACGGTACATACATTACCAGGCAATTTTTTTAAAAAAATATCAGTGCACATATGTGAAGCTGCGGTTAACACATACCAAGATTCCCCCATCAGAATAAGCTGTCTAAAGGAATCCAGTTTGTTTTTTGGATTCTTGAGTTT
Organism: Lerista edwardsae; assembly: GCA_029204185.1. Classification (NCBI taxonomy): domain Eukaryota; kingdom Metazoa; phylum Chordata; class Lepidosauria; order Squamata; family Scincidae; genus Lerista; species Lerista edwardsae. Next base: position 9,083,290 of record JAJKFI010000032.1, read on the forward strand.
TGTAGTTTGCTGGAATTATGGGGTTGCTGAAGCGCATTTTGCAACTTACTAGATCCACCAATGCATCTTGACATTTGTTGTCCTGTTCATTTCACAAAAGGCATGCTATTCATGATACCAAGGTTTATTCTTTAGTAATAAAGTTTAGTTTAAAAATAAGCTTTTTAAGTGTCCCCAATTGGGCCAGTGCTTCTGTGCTCTCCCTTGGTGCCAGAAAGTTTCACAACATTGTGCACAATGGCCTAATATTAGCTCATGGGAGGAGGGAACCTGGACCACCATGTGTTTTGCAGCTGTATAAAGCCCGCTCTGTTTACAGGTTTTTTCCTTATGGCTGTAAAACCTGTACTGTATCATAGTCTCCTGGTGATTGCCCTACAAGCTTAGTTTGTGGAACTTCCAGAAGGTTGTCATTTTACCTCAGAAAGCAAACAGACTTGAAGTGAAGCCAGAAAAGATTACAGCATAATCCAGTTCACAAGGACGGGTCATTTCTAAAAAGGACACTCTTTTTCTGTTTTGTAGCCATAAATAAATAAATGTTGTAAGAATATTGTAATGTTTTTAGAAGTGATGGTCATGGAAAGAGAAGGTTTATTTCTATATCAGTGATATGAAGGGGAAAAAATGAATTTGACAGGTGAGCAAAACCACCAAAATGGCTTTTGCTCTTTTATGAGAAAAATGTAAGGTTCTCATAATTACAATCATAATTTTTAAAGATAAATGAGGGTGAATTTTTTTAAAAATACACCGTCAATTCCAGAATAACTCAAAAGGGAAATTACAGTGCAATTTTAGGCATATCTGCTTAGAAGTCACATTGATTTAAAAGCCAGGCAGCCCAATCCTACTCTAATCCTCCCCCTATCGATGCAGCTGCACCAACAGTGTGTGTGTTGTATCTTCAGGAGGGACATGGTGTGAAAGGACTTCTTGGGGTAAATGAGTGTTTGCTCACTTACCCTGGGAAAAGCCTCCACTGGTGCCATGGGGAATCCTCGGATCTATGCCTGCTATTTAGCAGCAATAAGGGAGACAGATGATAGGATATTGGCACACGCAAGTGCTGCTGATACCTCTCCCAGTCTGCCTCCCCCCCAGAGGTGTATGGAGAGGATCGGGGCCGCAGATCGCGCCTATGGCAGGGCGACGAAACCATGCCCCCGGCACATCACCCCGCCCCCATGCGCCGCCATGCCTCCCTGGGTCTGGAAGAGCTCCATTTTGGAGCGCAATGGGCGCCAGGGAGGGCGGGTGGGCCAAAAGATGTGCCAATTCCTCTTCACTCTGCCGCCCCTGCGCTGCTGGCGCCCCCCCCCCCCGCTCCCGGCGCCCATGCGTTCCGCACCCCTGGCTACACCCTCCCTCCGCCCCTGCTAGTTTTACCCCTTCCCTGCCTTCTTCAAGCCCCATTGTTGTCACACCTACCTTTGTAGGTCCAGTGGCAGGCTTCCAGAGTTGCAGCTCACCCAAAATGGCCATCACCAGAGGGCATTTTATGACAGCAGAACTATGTTCTGCTGTTGTAAAGCCCTCAGTGCACAGGCCCAATCCATGATAGGACTGGACCATAAGATTCATAGGATTGCAGCTAATAAATCTCAGAATACATTTTAGCCTCATTATTTTAAAAAACTGATAGTGCAGGGCAGTCCTATAGAAGTTTACTAAGAAGCAAGTCCCACTGTGTTCAGTGGGAAACACAGGCCCAAATCCTCCATTACTGTGGCAGTGCAAGAACAGCCTTCCCATGATCCAGTATCACAGTGCTTGAGTTTGTACAGGGGAACAACATGGTTTGATTAAAGGAAGGCTATGTTTACATTTCCCATTAGCGTTTCCCCTCCCAACCTCATGCTGGTGTGAGGGAGGGATCATGTCATTCAGCTGACTTATGTGACTCTCTCTACTAATTTATCAAAGTGACATGGAATCATACCAAAGGAAAATAATTCTCGCGTTGCTCTGATATCAGTGACTTGAGCATGCTTAGCTTTAGCTGGATAATACCCTTATTTTTAAATAGGAAATGTGCACTGCATCAGTTGTTTTCGTTAACAAAGCAGCTGTCACTGACTGGATTCTTCATGGAGAACATGAGAAGTCATGGAGATTTAGCTATGAGAGCTACTGTAGCCTAGCGGCTAAGCTTCAAAATGCTTGTTACAAGGGAGATCTATGATTGGATTACCTGAAATCTTTTTCTTTTGCTAAAAATGCCTAGGGGGGCTGATTTCCTTCAGGAGCACAGTTAGGAAAGGGATTTCACCTTATTCTTTATAGCAACTCACACTCTCTGAAGCTGTTGTTCGTTACATCCCACCCTTCAGTATAAATGCTTTGGGGGAGCTCACAATGTGAAGTAAAATCATAATAGAAATATGCAAAAGATAAAGCAGCGGATTAAAATAAGCAGCATTCCAACAGTCTCTTCAAAAAAATTTTTTAAAAAATACTGAGGAAAAAGAAAACCTTTTTACCTGGCACTGGAAAGACATTAGGCATGTGCGGGCTGGCCTGTTTCCCTTCCATGGATAATAGCAATCCTGAGCTGGTGATTTGCATTTACAAACTGATGTGGAGGGGAAAACATTAAAAACACCACACTGTTGTTCCAAATCCAAATAACTCCTGTGACTTGTTTCTTTTCACAAAAGAAAAATATATCAGAAGATCTAACCATGGATTCTTCACCTAAAATATAGTTTGGTTCTACACACTATGAATTTAGGAATATTTGATTTAAATCCCACCTCTGCCTTGAATTTAGTAAATACCTTTATTCCAACCTTCCTTTCTCAATCTTCCCCCCCACACACACACACACCCTCAATATGAGGATTACAATGCTGACCTAATTTGTAACACTGTAGGGATTATTTAGATACTCTGAATCACTTTTGAATGTGCTATATAAATATTAGGTAACGTAATTCAAAAATGTGTACATGGTAGTACAACTACATTCTTTTGCCCCAATCCTATCCCCCCTCTGCACCAGTGGAGAACATCTCCTGCTTTTCAGGCTGTTGCAAATGTGCCATAATGCACATTGTAACAGCATATGGGTTAATAGTGCTAGCAGGAAGACCTGCACCATCCTGCCAGCTCTGGTGTAGGCCTTGATGTGTGCCAGAACAGGTAAACTCTGTGCTGAGCAATGGAGGGGCAGGAGGAAGGCAAGAGAGTGGAAGGAGAGGATGTATGGGTGGACCAGGATCAGTGGTGGCAGTGCATGCAGGATCCTTTACTCTACATTGGGCCAGTTTCACTTATGTGAGGCAATGTAGACTTGTGCCACATTTAGCAGGTGCAGGTCTGAGTTGCCCCATTGTGGCAGCTGAGACCTACCCTAGGGGCAAGGAGATGAATGTCCCCTTACATGAAGAAGCTTGCCATAATTTCAATTTCCTCCATAGGACGCAGCAGAGCCTGTGCAGAGCACTGCATTGGTGTAGGGGAGGTTGGATAGGATTGGGCTGTTAGCTTTTTCATGTTGAACTTTAGTCTTGAGAGACTAAGTTCAAGGAATAGTGGCTTGCCCAAGACTCACTGAGCAACAGTTTGGTTTCAGTGTAGTAAGCGGAGTTATTTATATTTGCTTTCTAATAGGTTTATAGACACAAATAGAGCTGGTGCATTAGAATAAAGATAAAAACATAACAATGTGGGAGAAACTAACATCTAAAGTATCTGGTATAGCATAGTATGTGTCTTCCAAGTCTGAAAGACTAAGTGCTCTTTTTGTGTTGTTTCTGATCCTTCACCAGGCAGCCAAAACTTGAACATTTTTTGACCTACAAGACTTCATTAGGGCTAAGAGTAATTAGCGTGATTAAAGACCCAGCATGGTTTTATTATTGAAAACTGAAACCACAAATTCCCAAGTTTTGCATAGGTTGCAGAATATTAATGTGATTATTTGTTTTACTTTAAAAGTTTCTGAACTATTTGGGTTTGGGTTATTGGTCATAATAAATTGCTTGTTCACATTTTAACTCTAAATCATTATAGATAGGCTTCCATTGCAAGAGTCAACTGACTTAATTCTAAAACCATTGGTTACATTCAGTGTTTGTCTTGAGAGACTGCAAGTGAGATCATTTTTATATCTATACAGCTATACAGCAATGTCTTACGCCTCATAACCCTGATATAAATTAGAATATTTGAGGGCTAAATTAGATCTGTGATTGTATTTGGGAGGGAGGTTGAAGGGAAGGTAAAAGCAGCGGGAGGGGATCAGATTGAGGCCATCACACTGGAGGAGATTAGCTGTTTCCCACATGTTGTTTTCCTCATATAAATGATCTTTCTAAATCTGAATCTTTCATTGCCATTTAGTGAACAAATACATCAAGGGGTGATCTGAGTCTTCAGAGAATTGTCCTGCAAAACTTTTCCGGACAGTTTCATCTGGTTTCTCGGGGGAAAGAGAAGGACAACTTGGTTCCCCATTGTGATCAGTTTGATACTTACTTCCCAGATAAAATGCATGACTTACAGCCCAATCCTAAGATTCAGAATCCTATGCGCCATTCTGGGTCAGTTGGCTGGGTCGGGCCTGGGATATACTGTTTTGTAGGTCCTTCCTGGCTGACAGATACCAGAAGGTGTTATTATCGAACTCCTCTTTGGCACTCTGGCCTTTGTAGTGCTACCTGGTTCCATTTTGTCCCCCAAGTTGCTTAATTTCTACATGAAACCTCTGGGAGAAATTACCCAAGGGCTTGGAGCTGGGCATCATTAATATGTATGATTCCCAGCTCTACCTTTCTTTTCCCCCAATCCTATTGCCCATTACTGGCACCAAGGCAGCTGTACCATGGAGGCACATGCTGTGTTCAGTTATGGGGGGGGATCAGAAGGCCTCCTCAAGGTAAGGGAACCTTTGTTCCCTTACTCCTGATATGTCCCATGGTGATTATGATGTGTTATGGGTCCCCTATGGGTCTCCTCAGACCTATGCTATTTCTATAGCCAGTGTATGTCCAAGGAGCAAAAAGGGAAAGGATGGGAGAGGGGACTATGATAGAAGCCTGGCACATGCTGGTGCTGCTGGGATCTAATTCAGAGGCACTTTCTTTGCTCTTCTTGATGTAATCATATTATCATTATTCTTATTATTAATAATAATAATACATGTGCATCACATTTCAGCAACAAAGTTTTCAAAGTGGTTTAATATAAACCATTATTTTTAGATTATTATGACTTAAGATGGGAGGGATGTGGTTCAAACAGGCCTAGAAAACTGGAAAGAAAAACAACTTAATGTACAATATTTGAAAGACATAGGCAACAAGTTTGATAAAAAGACCTTCTGAAGAAATTGCTTCAGAATTGATACTTGAAGAAAGAAAAGCAAGGTCTCATCTTAGTTGCACAGGAACAAGCACTTGAAACAAACAATATCAACACAAATATTCAGGACAGTGATAACAATACATGCCAACTGTGTAAGGTGAAAGATGTAACAGTCAACCACTTGGTCAGTGCCTATAGCAATTTCACCCAGATTGACTATAAAGACAACACAACAGAGTTGCAGCTAATGTTCACTGGAATCCTTAATACAAATTACCTTCACACAGAAACTCATAGTAAATAATCATAATAAACCAACTAAATCACTGAGAATGATCAAGCAAAGATTCTTCAGCTAAAAGGCAGATAAACACCTAGGCTAGAATACAGCAGGCATAGCCAGAGCGTAACGAGTGAAAACAGCACCCGGGGCAAGAAAATATTTTGCGCCTCCCCTTTCCAAACTCACCACCAGCACCTGGCTGTATGCTCACGGAGTTGCAATGACATCACGTCACCACCCACTTCCTTATTTGGAGGCTCTTGTTTAATGAACAAGGCATTCCAGTCCACCCTCACTTCCAGTTCCTCCAGGTGTTGTAAGGAGGCACTTGAGTGGAAAGGAGGGTGGAAGCAACAGAAAAATAGAATGAAAGAAGTCATACTCAGAAAGAAGTCTACTCAGAAGTAAGTCACATTGTTGGCAATGGGTCTTACTTCCAGGTAACTGTGCCTAGAGAAATTCCTGTGAGTAGTGAAGATTCAGAAAAACACGTGTTAGAGGTGCTGTATTTTCTCCAATAGGCTTGCGAGCTCTTGACATTTGGGAGCTGAAAATGGAACACAGGCTTTTACACAGTGGAGTGGAAACAAGGGTGGAAGCAACAGAAAAAAACAGTATGAAATGCCTTGTTCATTAAACTCTTTGTTGGAGAGCCTCCAAATAAGGGAATAGGTAGTGATGTGACATCATTACAACTCCGAGAGTTGTTCACATTGCATACAGCCAAGCGATTGTGGTGAGTTTGGAAAGTGGGGGCACAAAATATTTGCAGGTGCTGTTATTTGCATTTTGATATTGCAAAAATTGCGCCCAACCTTTGAACTGCGCCTGGAGCAGCTGTTCCTCAGGCTCCACCCATGATACATCACTGGGCATAGCAGTAGTTGACAAAGAGAACAATTGAATTTGGATTTTCAGTATTGCAATCCCAGAAAACAGCAAAATTTTAGACAAAGAACATGTGAATACCACAAAATATCAAGACCTTAATAATTCAGTGAGTGGGTTCAGACCTGGAAATACAACTTGGGCATCTCTAGAGAGGAAGGTCAATATGGTGCCAATTGTCATTGGAACCCATGGAGCATTGCCTAGAAGTCCAAAGAAACAAGTTGACATTCTTGACCTTGAGTAAGAAACCTTGACCTACACCAGCTCAGCTCCAGTAAACAATGTTGCTTGGAACAGCAAGAATCCTATTGCAATATCTCTGTGATTTCCAGGGTCTTGGTTAGATCCTGAATTGCAGACAAGCATACTTGCTTAGGTTGTGTTGTAGTATTATAATAATATGCTGATTATATATTGTGAGCTGGCTGGCACAACGAGAACAAAAACAGACAGTAGAAAACTGAAAGATATGTATGATGATTTTATAACATCAGCAACAAATGTCTGAATTCAGAAAAGGTTTCTGTTTCTGGAATACCATGGTAAGGACTATAGCATATCCTTCAGGATGAGCTTTTCACTTGTCTCAGAGCTGGGTTTTTGTATTGAACAACAGTTTATTTTAAGCACAATAGAAAAATACAGAATAGAAAAAATGAAATACAGGCTGGTCCTAATTATCCATGGAGGTTCTGTTCCAGGAACCCTGTTGGATAAGGAAAGCTGCGAATACTGAAATCCATGGGTTTTGGGACCCTCCTTAAAGCCGCTGGAGGCTCTTCTGAGCCCTGTAGAGGCTGCATGCATCCATATGCATGCATCCACCTGCAGCCTCTGCATGTCTCATAATTTTTAAAAAGCTACTTTCACTTTTTCGGCAAAACCAAAATGACATCCTGAAGCCCAGGGAAGCCCTCTGAAGCCTCAGTGGGCCTCTGGACCCGACTGGAGCCCAGCACCAAATAGGACCTTCCCCCACATGTTTGGAAACCCCCCACATGCTTGGAAAGGTCTTAAATCTGCAGGTCTTGAATCCACAGATATCATAGGCCCATTGCATTATAATGCATTAAAATAGTGATTCCCAAACTGGTGGGTTTGGGACCCACCAGGGGAACTAGAAGAGGATCATTCCCCCATAAGGGGAGTGGTTCAGAAATAAGTACCCTGATGGCATTGCAGTGATTGTGGTGCCACGAGGACCAAGGGGCTTGTAAACCGGTCTGGGGTCATGCCAAAGAGGTTGGATGACTGGAGTCGCCATCCCTGTTAAATTGATAGGAATCGAGTGAAGCCAGGGGGCGGGATTAGCGGCCATGTTTGTGTGCCCCAGACAATCTTTATTCCAAGCATTTCAGATTGCTTTTCTGGTACTGTTTAGGACTTAATAATTTACTCCTGAAATAAAAACTTACGAAAATAAAAACATGTGATCGCGTAGAAACATTATTGGTAACCTTATTATAATTTAATACGCAATTACAAGGTTAAATTCCTCATATTATAGTACTGAACATACCGGACAAAATGCTACTTGCTGTCTATTTAAACTCAGATTGCACTATTGTGACAGACTTATTTTTGAAATCTACACTATTAAGAGTATTTTTTAAAACTTCTACACTCACCCCCCCCATAAAACAAATTCTGTTAATGTTCAGAATTTTGAAAATATTACAGTAGAAAATGGAAGGCGGGAAAAAACGTGTAAACGGGAAGGGGGGGAAAAGGAGGGGGGAAATATTTTTTTTCCCTTCTAAATCTAGACCATTAACAGTGGGTGTCTGAAAATGGTGAATAAGACTGCTAGGAACAACGAGAAATTACACAGCTTCAAAAAAAAAGCACTCCCTGAACTGTAGTTCTATTGAACCGATGTAATGTGAATACACAAACCTTTCCGTGGAAATTAAATCCCATTTTTCATACAGCGATTCGCACACCCGTATGCAGAACACACAGGCATGCTTAAAGACGTTGAAATTAACTTTTACACACGTGCAGGGAGATTTTTATTCGTGAATTCGCGGCAACCTCGTCCTTGCGGGAAACTTCTGAGTCAGCCATATTTGTGTGCCCCGGAAGCTTCAAGATACTGACGTCATGGCGACTCCAGTGTATTATACCTCCATGGGTCATGCTGGCCTCTGGGAAGCTCTGGGAAGCTCACAGCCCCCTCTGTGGGCTCCCCGCTGCTGCAATAGGTCCAATCAGCACTTGGATCCCACTTCCAGTTTTCAATTGAAAACTGGTAGTCAGTTCCAATTTCCCCCATCCAACCTTCTCAAATATTTACCATGTCCTCAAAGTTTGAATAGGGTCTAACAGGACCTTAAATCATTATTTAAACCTACTTGACACAATTGAAAGTTGGCCAGTGACTTGAAAAAGAAGAATGCCTGCTTGCATTCCTTTAAAAAAACCTCAAGAAATCATGTTGCTTATCCTGATGCATATCCAAAATCGCTTCTAAGGAGAAAAACTTTATTGAAGAAAAATTTACTCTGTCTGTTACAGGGGAAGAAAGCAAAAATCATGCAGATTATTTTCTCAGAAGATATGGATATGTGGTTATTCTCTTCTGAATCTCCTAAAGTTTTAGTAAAAGGCTTATCCCAGATTTTCCATGTATTGCAAGGAAAAAAGGGTTAGGGAAGATTGGTTCTCCACGGAGCCACGTAGAAGATGTGATCCATATCCTTATACATTGACATTGTTTCCAGTCACCTCTTAAACCTGGACAAGCTGCTCTTTACATATGGTATATCTAGTGCTGTAAAACTAACAAAGTCCTGAACGGTGTGTGAGTTCTTGGCTCAATATGTATTGAAATAAATCAAGGAAGCTGCAAAGTCTGTTGGTACAATAATAACAGTGGGTGATTGTAATGAAACCAACATTAACTGGTCAAATAGCACATCTGGGATGATTTTGAGAAGCAGCTGCTGAATACTATGAAAAATGGCTTTTTAAAGGGCAACTTATTTTAGGATTTTATAGGGAAGATCCAGACTTATATGATGTGTGAACACGGGAGCTTCACTCAACAAGTAAAAGGTGACGTATTTTCAGACAGATGGGAATCTTAGAATATCCCCTCTGCAAGCCCCATTGAAATGAATGAGAGTCTTGCAGGATCACAGTTCTGTTGCCATACACTGAATGTCCCCCTTGCAAAAAAATTTCCCATAAATTCTGTATTTATAGAGGTTTGGCAAATCAGTAAACATTTCATGACTGCAACTCGGAAAATCTGAGTGGGCAGATTTTAAGCAGAAAACAATTTTAAGAGATTTAAATGTAATCTCTAAGGTAGTGCTTCCAAAGTGATGGGACCCACCACCCTGGGAAGCACTGGCCTATATCCCTTAAGGGGGGAGAGGGGGAAGGCAGCAACGCAATCCCCAGGATCATGCTGCTGCCCTGGCCAAAGGGGCTTATTTTACACTTAACTGGTTTTGTGATGGCAACTCAGAAGTGGGTCACGATCACATTTTTGTGAGGCTTGGAGAGCTCTCACATCCGTGGGGATGTCCCCAGGAGGCCAGTGCTACAAGGCGTAAGTGTAAAATAAGCCCCTTTGACCAGGATTGCATTGCCCCACCCCTGCAAGGACTTGCGTGGCTCCCAACTCCCTGGTCGGAGTTTGCTTTAGAACCCCTGCTTTAGTCAGTCACAATTCCAGGTGAATGCTGAACTAGAAGTATGGTCTTTCGCAGCCAGGAGGAACAGCACTGAGGAGATCAACTCTGCCTGGTAATTCTGCTTCCAGAGAGGGGCAAATCAAGGGAGCCTGAGAAAAAGAAGACAATATGGATGCAGTTGAACCCCCCTCTTCCTTCTTCATTCCAAAGCCTGGCAGAGAGAAGCACCTCTAGAAAGAACATGCCTGTAGATATCCTGTGAAAGAGCCGTACAAGAATAACCTCGGTATCCACAGGGGATCCATTCCAGGACACACACACACACCCGCACACACACCAAAACCCAAGGGTAATTGAAACCAGAAGGGCTGTGAATGTGACTAGAACCTTGTTCTGGTTGCATCTGGAGCTATTCTGAGGCCCGTGGAGACCATGTGCAGGCCTCAGAAAACCTCCCAGAAGCATCGGAAGGCCACTTCCAGTTTTGGGCAAAAACCAGAAGTGGCCTTCCAAGGTCTGTTGAGGACATGCACAGCCCTTCGAGTCTCAAAAGCCTCCTGTACACAACTAGAACGAAGCTCTGGTGCCATCTGGGAGGTCCTTACACAGGTTTGTCAAAACCGTAGGTTCCAAATCAGCAGGCAAACAATCTAGACCTGTATCTCGCTCTGTGATTGTTTAGATCTGCATTCTATACAGGAGGCCTTGCAAATGAGTCCACATTCATGTAAATTACCAAAGCAGGACTTTGTTTGTTGTATGTACCAGTTTCAGAATGATTGCCACATAGGATTATGTGGCTTCATCTTCAATTGACTTCACAACGTTAGGAAATACCTTGAATTTTACCTCGGTTTTCCAGGAAGTTATTGGTAAGGCTCATAGTTCTGTCATTTACTTCTTTATTGTTCCTCCATTCGTTTTAGCTTTCTGCTGAATTGTTTTAATCTGTCTTCTTCTTAATTTATAAACCACTTTGAGTACATTTGTAAAAATGGTCCATGTGTTTTATAAAGAAATATTTTATGTCAAAATAAGAAACAACATGGAATTTTTTTTCCAAGTCTTCACTTGAGAAATTCCTGTTGACCTGCTTCAAAGGCATTTTCAAAAGTAAATTAAGAGAACAGCCTTGGTTAGAATCAAAATCTTGAAAGAGGAAGTTAAAAAGCAACTTGAGAAATTCACATCCAGTAAATCATCAAGGCTAAAGAGCATTCACTGAAGGGATGTGAGAGAAATTAAGTGTGAAGTAGCTGAGGGACTGAAAAAAAAGGAATGTATTATATATCTTTAAATATAGCTGTTATTTCTGGAGATTTGCAAGTCTACCCACCAAGTGCTTATTTTTAATAAAGAATCCAGGGAACATCCTGGCAGCCTTCACCTCAAACCAGGAAATCTCCTTTCAGTACTGAGAAACGTTACTGTGAATCAGGTTAATGCTAAACCACTACAACATTCACAGAATTTATAGTTATAAGGGCCAAACCCACACATTCTCTGTATGGAAAAGTCATGCCTTTCTGTCCTATTTTAAAAAAAACTGAAAAGGGTCATTATTTTATGGCAGCTGGAAATGCTTCTCTAAATATCTGAACATTCATTTTAATTTTTACTGAGAATTTTTTGGGTAAAAATCTTTATTGCCTATCTTGCTATGTAAGAAACTATTATAGCCCAGTCCTAACAAACGTCTCACCCTGTGATGCAGCGGTACCAGTACAGCCTCTACTGCATCCAGCACAGGAATAAAGGCTGCTGGATATTTGTCCCTTTTCCCCAGGGTAAGCCCCAGCAGCTGCCATTCAGGCTTGTACCAGAAACATCACTGGCACAAGCCTGAGCAGCCCTCTGTCAGGAAATTAGGCCAAGGAAGGGAGGATAGGATATGATTGAGGCCTCTGCCACTGTGCCCACCTCTTCCCGGGACTGACCCACGCCCCCACTCTCCCGTGTCCCATTACACCCTTCCCCCTCCCTCCCCCTCCCACCAGTCCGCAGAGCCTTTATTTTCCTGAGTGGGTGCAGGTCTTTGACTGACACCAAAGGGCCAGAGCAGGCCTTTCCACCAATCCCTTGAGCCTCCATGGTGCCACAACATACCTTACAGATGTTGTGCACTCGTCCCATTGGCGCAAGACAGGACAAAATTGCACTATTAGTGTTACTGGTATAGTTAGCCTAAGGTAAGCACTTTTAAATCACTTTGACCATGCAACTGTTGTGGCCTCTGTGGATCTCAGAAAGGCTCCAGGTGCGACTAGAGAACATATCCAAAATTGGCAAGTTTCTAGGGCAACACCAGTCCTGTGTCAGTACAACCACAACAGCTGCCACTTTACTGTCAATTTGAGCCTTCACAGAACAGGTTCACTTTTTGGATACTGCTATGCAACTACGTGATTTGTTCATAAGTACCACCTTATATTGGAAACACATTGACAGTTACACATACTGTCAAAATACTTACAAAATTCCAGTTTACAAATACTTACAAAATTCCAGCTTTCATTCAATACATTTGTTAGTCTTTAAGGTGTCAGAAAACTCTATGTTTTTGATCACCAGCTCTCGCACTGGGGAAAAAGTTCCTGCACTAAAATGAGCTCTGTCTCAAATTAAGCAATTGTCAGAGAAACTGATTCACTCAAACTGAATATCTTGAACATAGTCGGTCTCTCTCTCTCTCTGGTTTTAATCCAAAGCATTCTAGCCTTCCTTACATCTTCCCCCTGTGCATGAAAAAGCACATTGGGTGACTGTGGGTCAGTCATTCTCTTTCACAATCTAGTGGGTTCTTGTGAGGACAATATAGAAAAGGGAAACTCAAACAACATCTTGAGATCTGTGGAGGAAGGGTGGGATAGAAATGGCTAACTTTCATTTATGCAAGAATGAATGTAAAAAAGCTTTGATCAAATTTGTGGATATTTGTGTATTTGCACATTTGCACAACTCTCTGATCTAGATTGTGGAAAGCTTTCAGGATTTGGGCAATGTTGTCAAGATCCATACTAATAATCAGAAAGGGTAATCAGGAAATAATTTATCTATTCAATAATGGCCAATGCACATGCCTCAGGTTAATGGCCCAATCCTGTGCTTCCCTCGCACCTATGGCTACAGTAGCACAAAAATGGCTGCCACGGTATCCTATGGGGCCAGAGAAGTAGCCAGAGATCTCTTTGGAGTACGGGAACAAACATTCTGAGTTGACCCACAATCTGAGTTGACCCACTAGGGCTGCCATTGCTCGTCATGGAGTAAATAAAAGGAACAAACATTCCCTTACTCCATGTCGAGCAATGGCAGCCCTAGTGGGTTAGCTCAGATCTGCAACCGCTATTTAGCGGGCACAGAACTGTTGGGTTTTTTGGCTCAGGAGGAGGCATAGGACTCTGCCACCGTCTTCACCCCTTCCTGGGCCTGGCCCGGTCAACTCTGCAATCTGCCCTCCCTCTGCTCAGTTCCTCCCCCTCCCCCTTCCCTGAATAGATTCACCACTGGCTGGCAGTGAAACTTACCTGCAAAACTTTCTGCAAATTCCCAGTATCAAAAGTAGGTATTCTGCTTGGAATATTTATAAAAGAGGAGTTCCTTCTCTTCTTACATCATTTTAGCACGTGAATTTATCTCCAATCATGAGCAGCAAAATTTGTTAGCTCTTGCTTGCCAAATATAATAACACCTCAGGCTAGAGTCTATGGGCACAATCCAGTACCGGGGTAAGGGTGTTGCAGCTCCGAGGTTAGCAAACATTCCCTTACCTCAAGGAGGCCTCTGTGACTGCCCCCCCCAACTGCAGGATGCAGCACTTGCCCCATTGGCTCGACTTTGTCTGTGCTGGAAAGTTGGTTAGGATTGCACCTTAACTTGCCACAGAAAAAGGAAGTACCGGGAAATAGTACCATTTCAGATACTTTTCAGGTTGTGCATGTAAATTTCACTGCAAGGTTTAAAGGCTCCGCTTTGAGACATTATAACTAAATGGCCAAAACCCAGTGTGTTTAAAGCGCATTAGTTGTAGTAACCATTCATACCCAATAGTAAGTAGAGATGTAGTACTCTTAAGGAATAATCACATACGATTTGAAACACACATGTGGAGTTTGGGAATGTGTGAGTCCTCCCTTGTACTCACTAAATGGTGCCTCTGGAAGCAAAGCCTTCTTTTGTTAAATAATCCCTGATGAAAATTTCAGGCCAAAATGCCAGTTTTATCCAAATATGGTGATAGACAACTAGGGAATAGGCTAGCCAAGTACTCCCTTAATCAGCAAAGACAATTATGTTATGATGTATTATATCTCCCTTCCATAGAGAAATTCAATGATTCTGATTGTATTGAAGGACACAATTATTGGAACATAGAGCACTGCCTAGGAAGCCCAGTGTTCACTGAGCTAAGTGTTGGCTTTGGGGGGGGGGGTGCTCACAGATCAGAACATTGTGTGGATCTTATGAATTAGAAGTGGGAGCTTTTGTTTAGACATCTCATGGACCATCTGAATGTGATGCATTGTCATGCACAGCCAGAGACAGAAAAAAAATCTTTTAACATTTGAAGGTTTACAAAGTGGAAACATAAAGCACAGCATAACAAAACTGAAAGGAACATTGTATCAAGGCCAAGCCCTTGAATTCTGGCTAAATGCACAGTTTGTTCATCCCTGTTATCCTTCTGGGCTATCTGAAAACAATTGTTGAAACTGTAGATATGGAACTGATTCTGTCTTTATGGACTGCCGAAAAATAAGCATACTTAATACAGGAAAGAAACCACATGTTCTTGTCATACATGACTGGTATGTCAGAATTTGGGAAATTGTTGGCAAAGCTCACTACCTACATTTGAATGAGGAAAGGAAGACTAATGACAATAAAATTGTTGAAATGGTATCTTAGTTTGTTAGATATTAGAATGAATGAAAATGCTGAGGGATTATTTTTGATGTTTATGAATTTGTCACTTATTTTGTTCTGTACAGCAGATGAAGTAAGATTTTTTTTTTAAAGTTTCCTAATTTAAAAAGTTTTCTAATACTTAATTCACAGCCACATTTGCCTTTGTCAATGGCAATGAACTGGACTCTGCAAACTGGGCTAAAGAGGAACTTGATAAAATATTGGTTCACTTCTATTTAGGCAGGAAAGAGCAGCTGTTCGCCCCAGCATAATGTCTTTTCCAGTCATTGTTTGCCAGTATCTCTGTTGTCTCTTCTTTTTAAGAATGTAAGCCTTTTGGAAAAGAAACCTTATTTTCATTTATTCTGCTACATAAATAACTTTGTAAAAATCTTTTGTTGAAAAGGGGTATGTAAATATTTAATGATGATGATAAAAAAGGAAGAAACTTGTTTTTCACCCTCTGAAATTAGAAATAATCGTGGGGCAGGATAAAAAAGGAAGTGCCTTATACACCTTTTACTTGTTCCAACTTTTGTGACTGAAGGGAAAGTTTAAAATACTAAGCTAGAAGACTGAAAAATGGGACGAGAAGGTGAAATGTTAAAATTGAAATTAACTAAGAATTAATTAACAATGCAAATTGGTTTGCTGTTTCTAGTCTTTTAACCCATCAAACAGCTGTCGATAATAGTTATTCACAAAAGATGCTGAAGGTGCACTACAGTACAGGCCTGGCCCAGTATCTGCTGGGGTTCCATTCTGGACACCCCCATGGATACCTGAAACCATGGATACAGGGTATCTTTTTAAAGATATAGGGGAACATCAGTGGTTTTACTGCAACTAGATAAAAAAGGAGATTTGTTTAATGTTTCCCTATCTTTTTAATAGGTGTCCCAGTATCTATGGTATCCGTGGATAACTGAAACCATGGATACCGAATCAATGGATACCCTGAGCACACCTGTAAACATTTGCAGTGAGATGTTCAAAAGAGCCCTTTTAGCAGCTGGGCTTTGAAAGGAGTTCAACATGTTGGATTCTGAAAACCTTCCCATGGAGATCACATGCGAAAAACCTTCTTGTTGAGCTCTCTTCAAAATGTGGTCGCATTTGTGGCATCTTTGCTCATGCAAATATGGCTTTGAATCCTTTAAAGAGCTTGGAGCAGCACAATTCTGTTGATTTTTAAAATGGCACTCATACAAGATACCAGGAAGAAGCAAGCACTCACTTTCATTTTTAAACCTGCAAATAATTAAAAATATATTTCTGAAATATTATCCTGTCGCACGGATCTGTGTTGCTCCTGACTTGCTGCCAAGTCCCAGATTAAGTGTAAGTCATTACCGAATGTTTTCCTCACATGGGAATGACTGGAATTGCTTGGTGTTAGTTTTGCCCTCCAACATTAATTCTAATTACCTCAAAATGCAAACATGCTTGAGTTTCCAGCAGATGACATTATTTTCTCTTTGACATCAGACATCAAAGCAAGAAAAATAAACATGGGACAGTGACAGCATTAAGCCGCTAGTCATTTTTCAGAAAGTTTTTACAAAATGTTTTATTCCAGACGGGTTCCTCTTTAAGTCTTCTATAGGAGATTAGGGTGGGAGGGTTGCAGTGTTTCACTCTGATGAAAGCTTTTTCCTTTCCAATTCTCTTAAAGTAAGTGCAAGGGCAAGAGAAAGAGAGAGAAAGAAGAAGAGGGAGAAAAAAAAGTCTGGTTTAGATCAGGGTTGGAGTCTTGGTTTTTTGAGGCACTCACTCAGAGACTTGTTTTGTTTATTTTTAGCTTTCTTCTGCATGCTTGTGGATGATGCATTCGTGTTTTCAAACTGAACTAATTCAAAGGGATTGGTAACTTGGCAATTACAGCAAATTTTGTGGTGTTCCTAATGAGCACAAATTAAGATCAGAAACTGAAAAAGTTGAGCATAGGCTGCGGGAGCAAGGTTGTTTAGTGAACTGCTATATTTGTCTTGTCAAAGTTTGTTGCCCTTAGGTTTAGGTGATGCTACCAGTACTGCATGGACTGGTTCTGAATGTGTGGCTTCTTGGATCTTCAGACCTCTTCAATCCTCTGCCTTCAATCCTCAAGTTCTAACTCGAGTTTTGACATTTTGGCCTATCATCTGAATCGAGTGACCATCATCTGACTATCATCTAACTCTCCCTCTGACTCATTAATTTGGCCACTGACTCACAATGAGTTACCAATTCCAGCAACTCAAATCAGCAAATATGTTTCAATATTTTGTTATAGCTTCCGCTTCAGAAAGAAATCTTTCAAAGATCCAGAATGTGCTACAAAGTTGCCACAACCAATGGTTGTTTGGTTTCTTTGCTTGTTCCTTCTAGCCAGAAGAACAGGCAGGGTTGGGAGGTGTAGGGGAGAGTATGTGCCCATGACAGTTCTTCACACCACCTGTAGGGTGTGCCCAGGACACACTGTAGCCTGCAGCATGCTGCACAACAGTTCCAGTCCTGATCCTTCTGCACAGGAGGCAGAGAGGGAGGGGAAAACAAAAACTCTCACTGAATGGCTGGCAGGCAGGGACTATTTTATTTCCTTTCATTCTGAGTATATTTCAGGAGTTGTGAAGTGAATGGAAGGGGAGGAGATTTTGTTGTGGCAGGTTTTATGGAGCCACTTGTAGTTTTTCTACAGCTGCCACCATGCATGCTCGGTCACGTAACAGCTGCAGGTCAGCCTGGCTTTTGTGGAAAAAATGGTCTGGGATTATTATTTTTCCCTTCCATACTTCTGAGTTGCAATGTGAATGGAGGGTGGGGAGAGGAGATTTCATCATGACAGCAGGCTTTGTATGGAGCCGAAGGTTCCCTGCAGCCATTCGGTCTCATTCGCTCGCTCAAGTAACAACCACAGGTCAGCCCAGCTTTGGTGTTTTTCTTATATAAATGAAATGGCGGCTTGGTGGAAGGAGTGAAGCACTGTCAGCAGTGCATCGCTGGCTTGCCAGAAGATTAATGTTAAGTGTGAAACAACATCTCCAACTGCCCCAACATACTTCCCATTTTTGACTTTGGAGTCATGCACGTACATGACCCACACAACAGCTTACCATGGAAAGATTCAGAACTTGAAAATAATTCATGAAATTCCACAGGTGGAGTCTCTAGGACTTGTGCATAAATCAATTCACGAGTAGGTGGAGACTTGAGAATTGACTTGACTCTTAACGCCTTCTGAGAGGTAGGAAAAACCCAGGGTGACTAGATGTTACCACAAAGGAGGACACCATATCTCAAGATGTAGGACATTCAAGAAAAATGTAGGACATTACAAAATAAAAGCTAAAAACACACACATATATGGATTTTTTTTTGGGGGGGGTGTCTTGTCCTCTTTTAATACAACCCAAGGAACACAGGACAAACACACAATCAAGTGAGGCAGGCAGCCCCCTTGACACTGGCACTCCTGGTCTGTCTTGATATGTAGGACATTTTCAAATTTACCCAGGAAATGCTGAAACATAGGACATGTCCTGGAAAAAGAGGACAGCTGGTCACTCTGTGAAAACCAGAAGTGGCAAAAACCAGACAAAAACAGGAAGTTATTATTTTCAGCCTCCAGAAAGTCTTCTGAAGGGCAGGGAGGCTGCACATGGCTTTTCCGGCTCAGAAGACCCTCCAGGGACTGCCCTGCTCCTCCTCCACCCCTTTTAAAAAAAAGGAGAGGAGGAGGAAGACAGCCCCTGGAGCAGAGTGGCAATGGGGTGGGAGTGCAACAGAAGGCGGGAGGGAGCAATTTTGCTGCCCTTCCCACTGGGGCATTTGCCCCCCCACCTCCCTAGGTATGCCACTGGGAGAAAGATTTGGTTTGCCTCTGGATCCTATGCCTCCCTAAAATTAACTGCCACTCCTTCAGGATGCTGTTCCCCCTGCTTTAAGAACCACTGGACATGGTCAATAGATGTGGTCTTTTCACCCATGCCTGAATGTATAGTTTCATTTAGGTTATTCATTCCATCATTTTACCTTATTTCCCCATTTTGTTTGCTGGGCAATTTTAAATACATTTCTTGTAAAACTCCTCAAACCTATATAACGTTTTATCAGGAATCTAGCCATGTAAAAGAAATATCTATTTAATAGATATTATGCTGGTAAGAACAGATACTACACTTGATCCTAGGACAATGGAGACTTACAGAATAAAATAAATTCAGGAAATTATTCTGAGCTTTCAGAAGTCCTAAAATGACAGGAGAAGCTATGCAATAACTAATGTAACTTTGGAATTGTGGGAGACAAGATAGACAAACTGCGTTTCTTCTCTTATGCAAGTTCATATTTGAATTATATTCAGATATTATACTTTGTATCCTTTGTACTGAGATATGTTTTATTTTTCCTTAAGTTCATGGTGCTCTACTTTGCAGTTTCAGTTCTTTTCTGTACTCTTCATTTTCTACCCCTTTTGTTTTCTGATGGTGTGTTCAACTGTTACCCCTTCCCCCCCCAGATGTTGATATCCCCTGAAACTCAGTTGAATGTCTTGGATACTGACAGAGTTTTCAGACAACTTCAATGCATGCATGTGCACATGTCCTTGCCTTCAGAAAAAGCAGTATCTTTTTGCCTTCTGCTTGCACAGTGGTTTGCGCCATCCAGCTGCTAATCCTGGGAAGTTCAGTGCATATTGCTCAAACTGGTTCCAGTGATTGCATATGTGAACTGGCACCAAGTTTGTTAATTTTACCTGTATAGTGATGGACTTTTCTGAATTTGCTGCATTGGTAGTCAAAGTTGCCAATTTCACTATTGTACGGTTCAAACTTTGAACGCAATTGTGTGAGCTTCAACTAGACGTTGAGACAAAACATCTGCAAATTTTGTTCAAAGGCTTAAAAGTTTATTTCTTTCTGTCTTTATATTCCACCTTTCTCTGAAAAATCAGAGTGCTCTAGGTGGCATGCAATATAGTAAAAAAAGAAAGAACTATGAACTGTAAAGTCCAATAATCCTAAAGTTTCCATAAAGAGCGGTGTAATTTAAAAAAATTAAGACAAATTAGGGAATAGACCAACAAAATCCAAAAAAAAAACTAACTAAAATGGGAAGGCCAGGGAGAAAAGACTTCAGCCCTTATAGGAAAGCTAATACAGAGGTGGTGGTTCTTAATCACAATCCAATCCAAACAGTTCACAATCCAAACTTGTGCTAAAGCCAGCACAAGTCCCTTGCGCTGGCCTTTGAATGTTGAAAATGTGCCGTAAAGTGTTCTTGCACCATTTTCTAAAGGGATTGTCCAGAGCACATACAAGGGCTGGCCTTGTAGAGCCTGAACCCAGGCCCTGAGGCCCAAAGGTAAGGCTGGCTTTGCAAGCCTGGCACAAGGACTCTGGGTGGGCAGCAGATGGCATAACGAGGCAGGGGAAGGGCAGAGGGAAGGCAGAGTCGGGGCGGGCCTGTGGGCGGGCCGCAAGCAGGATTCGGCCTTTGGCAGAATCCTAACCTCTGCTCCCGACCTGGCCTGTCCCAAGCTGCTCAGAGTTATGCTGCCAATTTCAGCGTTGAAGCTCCAAACAGTCCCATTGGGGCTGCTGCACAATACCCAGGGGAAGGGGAATTTTTTCCCCTTTCCCCAGGTAATGTGGCAGCACCTCCGAGCCCTGGGCTGAATATGGGGCAGGTGTGTCAGCTTGCCTATTCCAGCCTGGGGTTTGGATTGTGCTGTGGGTGGAAGTTCCATAATAAAGGCACCACTACAGAGAAGGCCCTGTACCTCGTTGCTGTCACTCTGAATGACCTCTTCCAGCAGTGACACCTGCAGCAGGGCCCCACTATTGACTCTAAGGGACTCATCGGTTCATATAGGAGAAGACAGTTCTTCAGATATCCTGGTCCTGAGCCATATAGGAATTTAATGATCAAACTAAGCACTTTGCCCAGAAATGGATTGGCAGCCAGTGCAGCTACAGGAGCAGCAGATCGGCAGAGTCAAAATCTCCTATTCCCCAAGACCACATGTGCCTTGTGCATTCTGCACTAGCCTCCAGACAGTCTTTAAGGGCCCTGCATAGAATGTGTTGCAGTACTTGAATCTTGCGGTCGTGGACCACATCCAACCCCCCCTCCCTTGATACAAAATACAATTAAATTTGTAATAATTAGAGAACATTTATTAGAGATTTAGGGCTCAATCCTAACCTGGAGTTAGGCAGCACAGTTAGGCCAGCAAAGTTTGGCTGGCACAAGCAACACCCTAATGTATGGTTGGACCACACTCAGAGTCAGAGAGGCTAGCACACAGACATGTGCCATCCTCCCTGACTCCAAGAGTGGTCCAAACGTGCTTTATGGTGGTCTTTGTACCAGCCAAACTTTGCTGGCCTAACTGTGCCGGCCTAACTTAAGGTTGCACCCTTATTAGATTTATTATATATAGAGAAGATTTGTGGGTTGCTGCTTTTGTTTCCTGCTCTCTCCACCCGTTCTGGAGTGCTCACTCAACAAGAAGTGATCAAAGGTTATCTTTGATTTCTTCCTGAGATCTCACTGACCACTTCCTGCAGACCATGGGTTGGGAACAAGTAATGTAGCTAAGCTATCCTAAGCTAAACCAAGGCCCTCTTGACCACTCCCATCTGGGGCATCCAGGAGAGCAGCAGGGATTTCAGAATAACTCCATGATAAGGAACTGCTCTTGCAGAGAGGGTGCAATTCTGCTCAGAACAGGCCAATAATCCAATGACTGCATCATGGATTTCTGAACCAAGAGGATTAATGTTTTACCCAGCTTTAACCTCAGCCTGTTAGCATAGTCAGCACTCCAGAGTTTCAACTACTTCCCCAGCATTAGAAGACAAAGGGCACAATCCTAACTTGCCCTGGAACAGGCAGGCCAAGTTGCCTGCCCTGTATCAAGCACATGATAGGTCAGGGCTGGGGAGTAACTCCAGTTAAAGGGCCTTTCTAACCCCTTGTTGCATGCCGGCCAGCCCTATGGGGCTACATGGCTCTGCGCTCTCAATTTCATGGGCGCAAATGCAAGCTGCCTCTATAACGACACTTGGGCTTGGTACAGGTGTTGAGATTCAGCCTGCGCTGCTGTGGCCAGCTTTACCCCCCTCCCAAACCGCCCAGGATTCCAACATGATGGAATCCTGCAGTATTCCATACATAAAAAGGCAGGGTGTTGAACAGGAATCTCTCAGTTACTTTCTGGGATCAGGTAACCAGTATAGAACCACTGCAAAACAGTATCCCCCCAGTCCTAGCACAGCCAATGAACCCAGAAGGATACCATGGTCAATAGTGCCAGAAGGACCAATAGGGACACCACAGAGATGGCCAGAAGGACCAATAGGGACACACTTCTCCTGTCGGATCCCTGGTATAGATCCACATCCCAATCCCATCTAGGACTAGGCTGCCCTTTAAAACAGCAGAAGGCAGTTCTGCCATATGGTAGTGTGGGCAGTACATTTTGGGACTGCTGCAGCAAACAGCAGCAGTGCTGGAGGCTAGATGCTAGTTCTGGCTACCTCCACTATCAAAGGTAAGATGGTGGTTGTGTAGCTGGGGGGGTCACAGGGGTCACAGGACTCTGGGTGGCCCTTCATGGGGCACAGCAATCCTGGAAACCTCTCCCACTCCAAATGTGACTGGAGCTGTGCTCTCCAGCCCTCAGAGCACTCTCTGGAAGGCTGAAAATAGTCACTTCTGGTCTTTGGCTGAAAATAGAACGCCTTATAAGGGCTGGGGCAGCCACACACCTGGCCTCCATGACCTCAGAAAACCCTCTGGTCATTTTGGAGGGGCAAGGAGGGCAGTCCTGGAAGGTACGCCCAGGAGCAGCAACCCTTCCAGCTACACTGCTGCTTTGTGGTCACTCTTCGGAGGTATAAAAGTAGGCTACCTCAGAATGCCAGGTGCAAGTAGGTGGCAACAGGATGCAAATGTCTTTTTGTCTTGTGTGCTCCCTAAGACATCTGGTGGGCCTCTGTGACAAACAGGAAGCAGGACTAGATGGGACTTTGATCTGATCCATCGGGGCTCTTCTTATATGTTATGTTTCCCTGTCAACATTCAGCAGCTAATTGGGATCAGGCCCTGCCTCAATGGGGGGGGGGCACTCAATGATGTTTAGAGTTGCAAATAGTATGGGTGAATTTCCTGGTGGCAGTGATGGGTGAGTGTGATAGCTTATGACTAACTGCACAAAAAAATTCCATTTGCTCTTATTCTGATCTAGCTTCATTACTGTGCCACATGAAGCCATACTGAAGCCAAATCAATATCCTCACACTCGGGAGTCTTGATACAAGACTCAGTACAAAAAAAAAATGCTGAATCCTGCTGTTAAAAGTACAGTTGTGACAGGAACTATTAAACAGAGAGCAATGAAAAAGGAGAGTCGGGGAGTAGCTTTAGAAAAAAAAACTTTCTCTTATCCTAGGCTCCAGTTTCAAGCTCAAAAAGTTCTAAAAAGAACTTTGGCTCAGTTCTACTACAAAAGCAACGGTGGACTAGCTTGATAGGAACTCCTTCACCATAAAGAGGAAGTTCACATTTCTTGTCAATTTTACTAGTATAATGAAATGGCTTCTCCAGAATTGTAGAAATGGGGCAGGGGAATCTTTCTGTTTCAACACAAGTCTTTCTACCTTTCTACACTAATCTTCAAGCTTGTTTCATTTTACTATGATCCAACTGTATCTACCTTTTTTTATTGAGCAGCATATCAACTAGCTCATCTAACAATTAATAACTACTTTTCCAATTCAGGCTGAGTTGTATAGAACTGAACACAAAGACACTAGCCCACAACAGCATTAATGTTCAAATGTGCCCCTGTAAGCAATGATGATGCTGGAGTTTGAGGGAAGATAATATAAATGCCTGGTTCTGAAGACCAAGAACCCAAATCATAAGAACATGGTTCCCAATAAGGGAAACAGCTGGGTTATTGTAGGCCATGGCTGAACAGTATTGTATGGGGAAACATGGGAATTATGGCATTACTCTGAAATTCCTCACCTTCCCATGTGCTAAATTACATCACAGTTTTTTAAGAGGCCAAGTTGGTGAGATAATCAAACCTGTCAAGATTGAGAGGTGATAATTGCTCTGCTTTTCATGGGAGCACCTTGTACCATACTCTACTGTTCACTGCTGCTGAAGGAATAGCCCCTTTCACTATTCATGGCATGAGGTTTTGCTTTTATACAAGCACATTAAAAACATTTACTGTACTTAATAAAACAAAAATAACACAATGTTCCTTAGCTGGGACCTAAAACACTACTTTGTTTCATTTTTTGTCAACTGTTTTCCACCACTTCATGTGGTCTTTTGCTCAGCCTTGTACACCACTGTTTAGGGTGGATTTCACCAAAGGAGATTGACACTAGGAAAGAATGGTGTCAGTCTTCTGTCTGGAGGAAGGGAATGAGGCAATGCTCACAACAGCCTAGAGGAGGGATGTCAAAGATAAGGCCCACAGGCTGGATATAGCCCACATGATAGTTGGGCTCTCCCAGCACTATCAGCTACTGAGTTTTAAAGGGGCGCATTGGCAGAAGTGACACTGCTGCATGGGTGGCAGTGCTGGGAGATCCATATGGGCAACCCTTTCAAGGTGCCTGCTGAAAGGGTGGCCTGCATGATAGTTGAGCTCTCCCAGAGCTGCCCTTTGTGCAGGGCCACTTCTGCAAGGTGCTAGAAAGAAGAGATGCAAGGAGGCCTCAGAAGGTGTGGAACAGTAAGGGGGAAGAGGCAGACCAAGAGGGGTGAGAAAGGGAGAAGCCATTGATGCAGGCCATCCTTTCAGCAGTGCTGCTTCTGCTGAGATGTAACTTTGCAGACCACTTCTCAGCTGTTGAGCTTTGGAATGACGCCTCAGCATAAGTGGTGCTGCTAAAAGGGGAGTCTACCATATCTTGAAAATATGATCAAGATTTGCATATTTTCTCTTCTGTTTGCAGCTAATGAGTTCCCAAGTGAGAAAAGGGACACTTATTTCAGATCTTCACCTGATTAATTACATCACTTCTTGTTTAATGATATCACTTCCATTCCTCCACAAGCTCCATGAATGCTGTTCATCTGTTGTATGAAAAAGGGGTTGACACCTCTGGTCTAGAGTTATGTAGAACTACTCCCAAGTAAAGAGGCACATGCACCTCAGTTTCACTTTCTATAGGGCTCAATACATTTTCCTAGTCAGCTATCAGCTTGTCAGTTTCATGACCCACCAACAATCAGTCCCCAACCCATAGTTTTGGAAACACTGGTCTGTTTCATTGTAACACGCTCATGGGCAGCCCAATCCTATCCTGTAATGGAACAGGCTGGCCAGTTGACCTGCAATGTATCCCATGCAGGGTTGGAAGTGGCTGCAGTGCAACTTGGAGTAAGGGGACTCATGCCAGCCTGGCCGGCTCCTGAGGAGGTGCACATATGCCTTATGACACGTTATGGCCATTTTAGGATTGTATGCTAATATACAAGATTTTCAGAAACACACCACTTTTTCTAACAGCAAGGACACTGGCGGTTAAATGGAAGCACTTCTAAGGTCCCTTTGTAGAATAAAGTATCTGTTAACATGAAATGCACAAATTTGGCTCAGCTGTGCTATAAATTTAGAACTGTATTCAAATAAGCTTTAACATTATTCTGCTTTTCTATTGCACTTCTGTTAATTTTCAGTTCTTGTCTCCCTCAGTTTCATGGTATAGATGCACAACATATCTTTCTTTGCAGAAGGAATTTATTTTTAATAAGGGAATTTTAAATAACCTAAATACAGGGGTGGGTGGGGTAAGACAGACTGCAATTTTCAGCTGAAGTAAGTTTTACATTTGGATCTAGATCTGAATGTTCCCAAAGTTCAGACTTGGAGGCTCTGATCTTTGTAATTTGGTTTGGATCCATCATTAACTTTGATCGTCATTTACTTCCTCCTCCTAAAGATGTTTTTTTTTTAATCAAGAGCAAGCATTATGCAGCTGTTGAGATAAGAATAATTAAGAACAATGTATTTCCTTGTAAAGCTCCTCAAAGGATAACTCTTAACAAAATGACTGAGCATCTAATTCAGGCCACACACCAAAAGATGGATAATATTTAGTAACTTCTTTTAAAAGGAAAGATAAGCTAATTTGCTTTAAAACAGAGGGTGGTCTCCAGGTCTTGCATTTGTCAAAGGAACATGTACTTTTTATCTGGAGTATATAATCTATGCTGCTTTAAGAGGAATAGCAAGAAAAAGACATGTAGGCAGTTTATTTTTGCCAGAGTTTCTCTCTCAAGGGGAGTGACAAAAATCCCAGAAGAGACAATAGTGCCAAAATTTAGTTCCACTGGTTCAATACTTAACTCTGTTTTATTCCACTGTCCACTAATAAGTTAGATAGGAAAAAAAGAATCATAATTTTCAATCCGTCAATCATAACTCAGAGATAAAGCCCAGTCCTAGATTCACCCATCCCTATGGCCAATGCTGCCACTGGGCACTTCACAGGTTAGTCACGTGGGTCCTCAACCTGTGCCCGATGTAGCTGACCCCAGGCACCACCACCCTGATTGTTATTGACATCATTGCTGGCTGTCAGCGCTCAACATTCCAAAAGAGTTTTCAGCACTTCGTAAGAGCAAAAATATCCAATATGGAAGAATTAGGCAGTATATTTTGGTACTATCCATTCTGAAAAGCAAGAGAAATATTCTGTCAGCAAGGAAATCAATCAATCAATCACTGGTATTTATATACCGCTGTTCAACACAAAGTGGTTTACAGGCAAATAATAACATTAAAGTTGAATTGTTCCCTGTCCCAAAAGGGCTTACAATCTAAAAGAATGGAGTACACCACCAGCAACAGCCACGAGAAAGACACTGTGCTGGGGCGAAGAGGGACAATTGCTCTCCCCCTGCTAAATATAAGAGGACACCACTTGAAAAAGTGCCTCTTGCTGTACTGTCATTGTCGCTTACATTAGAAAAAGAGGCTATAAACTGTAGCTGGCAGAATGACCTCAGGTTGAGCTCTTTCATAATAGGATTGTTTGGCCATCTGTATGAGATTGCAACCTGGTTAAGAGGGTTTTTCTACACATAAATTGCAGGTGTATTATCTTATATATGGTTTTTGACTTCATCAAGAGGAATAAAAGGTATTGTACTATAATGTCACAGAATGCTACTGTATGAAGAGAATTACTGCTCAGTAGTGTAATTACCTATGGGGCAGGGGCACAGCAGTCCAGGTACCATCCTCGGGGGGGGGTCACTACTGAACCCCAAATCTCAAAAATCATGAGTTTATGGAATACTACTATCATGCTGTAGTTGTATGTGAAATTTTATCCGGAATTCAATGGAAAAAGCCAGAGTGCAGTATCTCTATTATAGCAAGCGTTAACGGACAAAGAAGTAAAAACCAAAAACAAAACTTCTTTTGTAAAAAATCAGTTTTAAAAATCATGTTTTTAAGGAATACCATCATACTGTATACCGTTGGATGCGGAATTTCACCCAGAATTCAGTGGAAAAGCCCAGAGTGTAATATCTTTATTCTAGCAAAAGTTATGGCCAAGAACAAAAAAAACCAAAATACAAGTGTCTTATGTGGAGGTGTCAAACATATAGCCTGTGGTTCTGCATGATGGTGGCGCAGCGAGTTAATCCGCTGTTGTTGGGAGTTCAAGACTGCGCGACGGAGTGAGCTCCCGTTGCTTGTCCCAGCTCCTGCCAACCTAGCAGTTTGAAAGCACCTAAATGCAAGTAGATAAATAGGGACCACTTCGGTGGGAAGGGAACGGTGTTCCGTGCGCTATGGTGTAGAGTCATGCTGGCCACATGATCGGACAAAAACGCCGGCTCTACAGGCTTTGAAACGGAGATGAGCACCGCCCCCTACAGTCGGTCACGACTAGACCATTCGGTCGTGGGGAAACCTTTACCTTTACCTGCATGATGAGTCCACAAATTTTGTCGGGGTGGTGATGTCAAAAATAAATGGGCCCCGGGTGCAAAATGACTTAGCTACTCTACTGTTGCTGCTAATCAATTCCTGAGATAATTTTGTATTTTTAGGTTGCTCTCGCCTGCATTTCCTATCTCTCCTAAAAAAGGGAGGGGTTATGTTGCAAACACAATAACAAGTAAAGAAATGATACACAAGCTGTGAAATGCAAAGGGATGTAATTTGATTATTTAACAAACAGTACCTTCTGCCTGATTTAAATGTATAATGCAGGCATGCCCCATAGAAGGAATCGTAAAGCACCTGGGTTTTTTCCTCCACCATCTCCAGACAAGCTTTACACTAGCCCTGAATTAAACAGTTAAATATCACTCATTTTTCACCACTACATTCCACATGGTGTGAATAGGGAGGCCATGCCCAAGTCATCCCTCTTTCCAACCCAGCTAACTCTGAGTGGCTGAATCAGACATATCCCAAGGATATTCTGCAGACGTGTATCTGACCTGTAGCCCAGGGTGGTGCGAGCCATAGGCGCCAGGCAGCGGCGGGGCAGCAGGGCACCATTGCGTGCAGTCCACAGCGGTACCTGCACGCTCTTTGGCCCGCCCGCCCTGGTCTCCATCACGCTCCAAAATGGAGCGTTTCCAGGTGCAGGGAGGTGTGTCAGAGCAACACACGGGGACAGGGCGATGTCCTGGGGTCACGGTTTTGGCGCCAGCCATGGGCGTGCTCGCACCTCTGTTTGGGTCACATTTATTGGGCCTGAACCCTCTGAGTTATCCCCTTCACCTTTTCCCTGATGCCAAAAGTTTTTCTTTACTCACCCTGACCCCGACAGTTGTGATCTAAACGGGACCTAAGGGCATCATCTCTACCCTCACCCATCCTCAGGAAAGCAGCAAAGAATAGGCAGAAAACACTCATCCCCCCCCAAAAAAAAACCATCCTGATGGGGGGGGGGCAATCCTAGTCACCCTAGCACAGATCAGCTAATTCTACATTTTGCACCAGCGAGGAGGTGTACGTGTGCCAAGCTTTTGCAAATGACAAATGTGAGGCGGGCTTTCCACCCTATATGCTGGTCCATGTCCACTTCCCCTTGCCTGCTGTGGCCAGTAATTTGTGACCACTCCATAGAGCTTGGCTCATTTCTCCCCTGACTACCCACAAACTTGCTTTGATGGCTGGGGCAAGAACAGCATTCAGAATATGCAGGCAAAACCACAAGTGGTTCGAAAATATCAGCCATTTTACTTTTTCTTTTTAATTAGATGCTTACTAGATGAAAACTAGTAAGATGCTCAAAGTATAAAGCTATTTCTGCTTCTAATTGCAATATACTCCCTGGGCCGCATTCTCCTCTATTACATATGCATCCTCTACAACATAACTTGTTCCTAAAGGCTGGTTCCAGAGGATTTTAAGCCTGAAAACTTTTCATGCCAAATTCTCCTCTTACTTTGCAGGAGAGGAATTCCCAGAGTTTAAAATGTGCTCCACTGATCAAGTCAAGGAGCTTATCTTAGAAAAGTAAATGACTTTTTTACAGCTGAAGGTCAAAAGACCAGCCCCACTGAATGCACAAATAAAAATTCCTAGCACTCTCCATGGCCTTTCAACTCACCACATTTCTTAATGTCCCCCACCCATCTAATTACGGCAAAGACCCTACTTGCCTGAAGGAAATAATTCATTATTTTTTTACAACACAAGAAACTTTACAAGGTTGCAGATAATTCCCAAATGAGTATGTGTGTGCTGTACTATTTAGTCAGGCAGAGATTATTCTATTGATTTTATTATAGTTCGAAATAATGAAATATTTATTTGCCCATAACCAGTTCCATCTGTGTATTACCCTTCACATCTCCTCCTTTGAGAAAAGAGGTTTTACGTGCATTATATTAGCACAATCTCTCTTTTGATCAGAATTGTACAACTCTGTGGTATACTTGCAAAGGCCAAAGTCAATGAGAGATCACTGTACAAATGATCCATGTATAGTTTTCTTATAAGTTCTGTTTTCAATCTGGTATTTTGTTTAAACATATT
This sequence comes from Lerista edwardsae, assembly GCA_029204185.1. Lineage (NCBI taxonomy): Eukaryota > Metazoa > Chordata > Lepidosauria > Squamata > Scincidae > Lerista > Lerista edwardsae. The sequence continues at coordinate 9,113,351 of JAJKFI010000032.1, forward strand.
GGTTGAGATCCAAGGAGCTACTTATATTATGCATATCTAAAGGCTTAAGTAGAATTTTTTTACTTTGGGGATTTGTTCAATAAATGTCAACACTATATTTTTGAGATCTTTTTTATTTCAAATATCTGACTAAACATAAAAATCTCGTTGCCCATGGAAAATTAACTTATCGAAAGGAAGACTAGGCCAGAGTGGCTGGGCCCAAATTTGCTTACTTTTTCTTGCCTTACCCAATCCAGAATTCAAGAAATTCTACTACAAGGCTCTGAAATGTTCCTTCTCCACAGAGCCCATATGCTTTCCTTGAATTTCAGCATTCAATGGATTCAGTCTGTCTTCTACGCTTGGTTAATCAATTTCTGTTCAGTTACTGCAAATTTGGGTTTGTGATGGACCAACGAAGGATTAATGGACTGAATCAGAGGATGCTCTTTCCTAGGGATGGCATAAGGGGTTGGTCAGGTTGGCCGTCAGAGGACCAGATTCACTACTGAACCCTCAATACTGGTGGTCGTTATAGCACTTAAAGTGTCTTCAGGGGCAAGTAAAGGGCACCATGGGAAGTGAGTTGACCTTGATGCTGGCACTGTCATTCCCTTCAGAAGAAGTAAAATGAGTAAATTCAACCCAGAATAATAGTTACCTGGGAAGAGATATCAGTAGTCCAAGCTCTTGTAGTGCTGGTTCTCCTTGCTTGTTGTAAATCAGGAGCCACATGAGTGAAGTCAGTGGTGCTGAAAGCATTGTAAAACTAGTATGAGTAGGAGGCCAAGGCTCAGCATGTGGTGGAAAGCTCAGCATGGGAGGTAATTAATATAATGTGGCTCAGTGAAACTATACTACAGGAAATTGAGCCCTTCAGCACAGAGGTTGTCATATTAGGTTAAACTATTAAAGTTGTTGGGGTGTAAGACAATAATTTAATTGGGGGAATAAGTACAATCTGGGTACCAAATGTTGATGCCAAAAAGAAAAAAGCCCTTTAAAGTTTGGGGCTTGTGATGACATACACATTGCAGAATACAGATGGCGAAATTCCTGCATTTAAGGCCGTGTTGTCTTGGAAATCTGAATGTACATTTTGATACAGACGTAATTTTTAAGCTTTTTTTTTTTAAAAAAATCCATCCTAAAAGGTCACGAGGGATTTCAACAAGGAGGATCTCTGCTTGTAGTTAGCTCATTCAGGTGCTAATGTATGTTGTCTCAAAAATACCCATCTTTTCCAGTAGTTCCAGGCAGGGTCCGCGTAATACATCTGGGAAGCTCCTCCCTCTTGAATAGGCAGGTCAGATGACAGAAGACTTGCTGAGGGGGAGGGAGCGCTCCCAGAATCCCCAGTTCTGGCCTTGCCTCTTGCCAGAGCAGGTTGTCTTTCTGTGAGCTTCAGAGAACTCATTTCAAAAAAAAGAAAAAGAAAAAAAGTTGGCATCTAAATCTATTGTAGATTTAGGGGCGGGCGGGAAAGCGGCAGAACACGCCGTTAAGCAACGGGCGGACTGCCGCTCAAAGGTAAGTCCCGCCCAGCGTACCGGCTGAATGGCGCCGCTGGGGTACAGGCATGGTTACACAAGCTGCTCAGATTTGTGCCTGCAGAGTAGTGCCAGGGCTTGCCGGCATGTGACTTGGGGTAAGGGGAATAAAAGTTGCGCCCCCAGCCTGCTACTAAGCTCCACTGGATACAGTGCAGGCCACCTTGCCTGCCTGCCCCAGCGCAGGTTAGGATTGCACCCTAAATGATAGCTTATAATTTAATATATTGATTCAGTGGCTTCATTGCATTATAAAACTAGACCATCAAAAGTGGGATGATATTAAGATTTTTTTTAAAATAAATAAATAAATAAATAAATACAGCATTCCCTAAGCTCTGGCTCCAAATTCATCTTTTAATGATGATGCTTTAATTCTATGGTAACCACTGGAAACAAAACAGATTGAAGCAAAAAAAAAAAATCAGGTCCAGAGCGATGTTTCAAATTGTTCTATCTTCAAAGTTTGGTTAAGATGCAGCCAAGCCACCAAGTGTCAACTATGGAATAGATTCCTGTCTATTTGCATAATTTGACTGCCAAAATGCTCTCCTCATCCAGGCTTTATATGTTCAGACCAAATCTTTATTTGTTGCTTCTGGGTGATCTACTGCACAATTCTGCTATCAGAAAGGCCAAGCGAACACTCAGAGTCCTCTAATCAGATGTTTAGATAATCAGGAGTACAGATTACACAAGCCTTACATTGTGGAACTACAGAGGGGACCACACAAGGAATCTGATAACATACAGGTTTAGAAATCAAGGTATTGTGATAAAGACTATTATTTAAGTAATTCTATGCTAGGGCATCTCTAATCAATGTTCATACTTATTCATTCATACGAATCGCTATGAAGTTCACAGAGAACCCCAAGTTATTTAGCACACCTCAACAAGGGAAAAGACATGTTTATTTCAGTTACTTTGTTTTAGGAGATCTTTTACAGAGCTTTAAATTGATTGGAAGCAAAAGAAATACTACAGGTGGAGCATGCCTTATTCGAACTGCTTGGGACCAGTATGTGAGTGTCTGTGTTTTGGAATATTTACATATACATCATGAGATACCTTGGGGATGGGGCATAAGACCAGTAGGATAGCCAGAGGCACAATAAGTCCAGTAGATGCCGCCGTGCACTGTATAAGCAGCTGCTCCTGCTCTCCATTTGAGCCATTCTGCTTTGTGAACTTTGGTTGAAAAGTGGCATATAAATACTGTTGATTGGTTGATTAATTGATTCTGGGTGGCCTGGAATGGCTCTGATGGCGAGTGGGAGGGGCCACTTACACAGTTTGTTGGGGCACCTGCAGTACTTCCCAAACCGCCCTCTCTAGCTACCCTACTTCTCAAGTCCAAACATGAAATTCATTTGTTTCATGTGCACCTTGCACACATAGCCTGAAGGTAATTTTTATACCTAGTTTAAAATTTAAAGTTTAAATTATAGTTTAAATAATTTTGTGCATGAAACACTGAACCATCAGAAAGCAAAGGTGTCAATATTTCAATCACCCATGTGGACAATCTGTGTTAGTTTGCCATTACCATAATTCCTTATTATGAATGAATATGCTACCAATAAGTAATTGTTATCTTACACTTATTCACACGTAAGTATTAGATAGTAAAAATATGACAAACCATTAATCGAGTGAAAAAAATGATGTACTTGGGGTAACAGAAATAGCTCAGAAAGTTAAGGTTTTGGAACATTTAGGATTAGGGCGGAGCTTCAGGTGCCTCCTCTTGGCTTCTTTGAAGTTTGGGAGCCTTCACAGAAGCCATGACGGAGTGTGGCAAAGCCACCAGCACCCCGTCTTCATGGAGATGACTGGCAGAGCCTCAGGGCAGTCATGCACCCCCCTGGCATTGCAACTGAGACATGTGCCCCTCAGGCTCTGCCCAAGATATGCCTCTGGTGCATGGGAAACCTGAAAAGAAGAGGCCACCATGCAGGTGGTGACCATGCTAAGTTTGGAAATCACTGCTGTCGTAAACAGCTGTGTTTGGGACAAATGAGTTAAATGGAAAGGAGTGAAAATGAAGGCGTGAGAGGCTGCTGCTGCACTGAATTTTCTCCTCAGCCTGCCAATAAAAAAGTGACAATTAGCATTATACTCTGAAACACACACACAAGAGATTTGAGGCTATAGAAAGAAGAATTGCTCAAGGATCAAAAGATGGGGGAGAAGAGATTCCTGATCCTAATTTGCTAACTAGGCTAGTGCACATTGTCATGTGGTAGGGGTGGATGTTAGACTTTGTACAAGACAGGTGGGAGAATGGATTCAGCACACGTATCCTCAAAAGGCAGATTGCTTCACTCAGAGCGCAATCCAAACTCCGTGCTCATCCAGCACAAGTCCATTGTGCTGGCCTGGAGCATTGTGAACATGCCATAAAGTATGTTTGCAACTACTCGGGAGGAGCCTAGGCTGGCCTGAGGATACACATTGACCGCCACGTGCCAGATCCAGACTGGTAAGTAAAGGGGGCTGGAGTAGGTTGCAGTGGGGAGGGGCTTTTTTGGATCGGGGTGGGCCAATGGGCGGACTGGGCCTGGGAGGGGGTGGGACTGGCCTCAGCAACTTAGACCAGATGCAAACCCTCTTCCCTGGCCGGGTCCGCCTTACATGGGGCACTTGGATTTTCATCTACAATTTCACTAGTGCAGAGCCAAGTGCCCCATGGGGTTGCTGGCATGTAAAATGGGATAAGGGGATAAATATCCCCTTACTCTGAGTTGTGCCACAGCCACCTCCTAACCTGTGCTGGATATTGCGCAAATCAGTTGGTCTGCCTGTTCCAGTGCAGGTTAGGACTGGGTTGTCACTAGCATTCTGGGTAGTAGGGATGGGGTTTTGCTTGCTTCTCATGATCTCATCAAGAATACCATGAAGGGGGTGGTTTTGCTCAATCTGCCAATGTTGTACCATTTCCCTAAACAGAACCTGAATTGGGTGCTTTCAATAGTCATGGGACCACCATTTGCAGGTAAGCTGAGATTCCCTCTTAGGGAATTGACCTACAAAATGCTGATTCTTGCAGCTATCAATATTTAGACAGGTGTCTGAATGCTCCTAAACCCAGAGCTGTGTATTTTCTGCCAAGAAAAGGTAGTTCTCCAGCCCCATCTGGCTTTCATGACAAATATCAACTTGCTTTTCCATAGAATTTAGTGCTGCCATCCTTTTGTTCCCAAGCCAGTGCACAAGGCAAAGCACTGCCATATACTAGATATTAGGAGGATGTTATGTTCTTTCTTGTTCACACCTGTTCATAAAGACCATTATTCTGTTTGTCTCATGTCAAGGGCCCTTCCAAGGTAGGAATGTGTCTGCTCATTCCTGACTAGGATTAGTATATTAAGGGCACAATCCTAACCTGGAGTTAGGCCCAGCAAAATTTGGCCAACTTAATTTTGCTGGCACAAGGGCCACCATGAAGCGCATTTGGACCACTCTCAGAGTCAAGGAGGATGGCGCACACCTGTGTGACTCTGAGAGTGGTCCAAACATACTTTACAATGTCCTTTGTTCTGGCCAAACTCTGCTGGTGTAACTGTGCTGGCCTAAATCCAGGTTAGGATGGCATTAGCATTCAGCTAGTTGGGGAAATCTTCCCTGGTGCCAGTCATGTGTGGTATAATGTAGGAATGTTGCATCTCAGTGATTCAGGAAATTAAACTTGACAGCAAGAGTTCCATGTTCAGCTCTCTCACACTGAAAAAAAAAATAACAGCTTGGAGTAGGGGATTTGAATTGGGCTAATCCCAGTGGTGGGATTCAGGGGGTTCGCCCAGGTTCTATAGAACCAGTTGTTAAATGGCTGGGCCCCGCCCACTCGCTTACCTCAGCTGGCTTCGGATTTTTTGTGGCTCCAGCTATGACATCATAGAACCAGCTGTTAATTTATTTGAATCCCACCACTGGCTAATCCCCTTTTCCTGCATTGTTTTCTTGGTGGAAACGGTATTCCCTTCAAGTTGTGATTTACTCCAGCAGGGGAAAACAGGATTGGTGTGGTGATTTTAATCAAGAAAACAGAATATGGGGAAGGGCTAACTCCTCTTCCTCAAAATCATACTTCTAATCTGAATCAAGCCCCTTGTGGCTATCAGGTTTTTTTTTCTAAACTGCAGAGACCTGATTGTGGCACTCTGAACACTGTCAACCATTGTTAAAAGCAGAATAATCATAATAATCACAGGCATTAAAAATCACATGCTGCAGTGCAACCTTGATAAAATACATGCAGCCCCCATCTGCATGCACAGTTCCTTATCCAGCTAGAATGGAGGGTGCAGAGTGAGTGCTTTCTAGCTAGGTGGGATCAAATGTTCTTAATATTGGGGTGTGAGTGCTGTGAAAAGCAAAATGCAACCCATAGCCAAGGTGTTACTAGGATAGCAGCCTAAAATTATTTTGAAATTGTTGTTACTAGTGGAATTAGAAAAGGATTGTTAGAATTTTATTATATTCAAGCATTTCTTTAGTTGCTCTGTGACACTTGGATAGAGGAAGTTATAGTTGTTTATATAATATTCTAAAGTGATAACTACAATTACCAAGGATTCCAGATAAAGACAAGATTCTGTTGATGGGTCTTTTAGGGATAAACTAGACATGACTTTAAACATGCTGTTTGTTCCTGCAAGTTTGGCTTTTTATACGTGGGCCCCTGATCCAGCTCAGGGGAGGGGGATTCAATGTCCTCAAGGCAGTCCCAATCAGGATTTTCTAGGTGGGGCTGCCTTCTACTCTGGGAAGTTACTTTTGATACTATTTACAAAAAACAAAAAAACCCCACCCACCATGCAGGCCCCAACAACATCTTGTTTGTCCCCCTGCGCACACACACCCCATGAAGGAAACACAGACATTGAATCAGATGCCTCTCAGCATTTACCACTGGATCCTAATTTGCACTTTTGCCCTCCAATAGATTGAAAAAGAACTGCTCATATGTTTGCCATTTACCACCCAAACCAATGGCACGCTTACAGAGAAACTTGCAATTTTTCATAAACATTAACAGAAGTCAGGGTTCAAGCCATAATATTTCTGAAAGATGTGCTGTTGCTTGTTTTTCAGTTCTGTGGCTAAGCAGAGGATTGTGGTGGCTACATATAATATATACAACCACAAATTTGTTCTTTCTGTATGCATGCAATTCCCAAGCCATCTGCAGCAAAATCCACATGCTTCATGCGAACAAGAAGTCTGTGGCCCAGTTATGCAATGTGCTACTACTAGGGTTGGCTATCATATGAAGCAGAGAGGAAAAGTTAAATCAACACAGCATTCATCCAGCTAGCCTTTTTGCTTAGACAAGGGAAAATATACCATAGTTTCCTCAGGGCACTGTCCAGAGGCTCATGTCACTTGTGCTGGACTGGGAGTGTAGCAGATGTGCCATAAGGCATGTCTGTGCTACTCTAGAACAGACTAGGCCAGCATGAGGATGCGTACCTGCCTACCTGCACCAGGAACTGGCAGCAGGTAAGATTGGTTGAGTTCAGCTAGTGTGGGGGGGGGGTCAGGGGGAGCGTGGGAAGGGCAGGAAGGAGGCATTTCAGGGTATGGGGATGGCAGAGAGAGGTGGGCCCATGAGCAGGCCAGCCTGGGAAGGAGGCTGAGAGGCTCCAGCATTTATGCCCCATCCTAACCACCATCTCCCCAGCCTGATTGGCCTTGCACGGGCTGCTTGGAGATGTGCCAGTGATTTCATTGATGCAGCTCCAAGTAGCGCTATCAGGGCTCCTGGGGCCTACCCAAGGGTAAGGGGAAAATATACCTTGAGGTGGCCTCCCGCTACCTCCTAAACTGCGCTGAATATAGCTCAGGGTCTACAGGCCTGCCTGTTCCGGTACAGTATAGGATTGGGCTGCCCATCAATTGGCACTTAAGCTTCTCCATAAATCGGTGTCCTGGCCTTTCTCTCTCAGCTTCCTCTTTGCACCAATCATTGGAAATACCTGGGAACCTTTTAAGGGTAGTGTGCAAGCACCGCTGTGTATAGTGAAACTGTGACTGGCACCACAAAGCACAGGTTGCCTTGTACTGCTTCCTGTAATGCACAGAAGAACTTGGGGCTTCTTTATCTACACAATTTATTGCCATGGATCAGTATTACTGCAGGTATATTTTTCACAAGCCAAATAAGTGAATATCAACTATTAATAAGCTGACTTGTACATTTTTTGAATGTATTCCCTTTCACTGTCGCAAGACTGCCGTTTGTCTATGGCTAAAAAAGAGTGACTCACACAGTCCCTCCTTGTGTCTTGAGAGAATTTTCCTCTCCATAAAGGCTATTTGCTGAAGAGTTGGAGACACACAAAGTGTTCAAGGTCAGCCAAAGGCTAATGAGGGGCCTTTAATAGTGCAATTGTATTGCCCCAATTTCTGCCTATCAAAGCAAGTCAGGCTGCTTTATTTCTGAAGTACTGTAACAAAAGAGGCTCCAATAATATTGATGGGCAATCCTGCCAGATTGCTAGAGGGTATTCAAAATAATATGGACCCTTTTTCCTTTTTTTCTTTGATGGGTGAGTACTTTATAAAGAGTTAAACTAACCTGTGGTTCCCATGTGTAGCACTACTCATCTTTCCCCAAGGCCACGGATACGGGTGGGATTGTCAACCGCTGATGATTGCAGACTCGAATTTTCTCCAGACCCAGTCACCCACCCCCTCTCTAAAATGCATCGCCGAACAGGCATTTGCCTATTATTTAATTAGGAAGCCACCATTCCCACAGCTACTGTTTCAGGGTGGCGCAATATTTTCCTATTTTAATCCTGTATTCCAGGAACTGAAAGTAGCACTAAAATTAGTTTTGGGATGAAAATTCAGCAATTACCAGCTGAGCCTAAGGAGATGCTGTTGCTTCAAATAACATTTTTATATATATATAAAAAATTCAGAACTGTCTTCTTTTTTTGTGTATGAATCAGCATTTATTTAATTAAGAATAATTACTAAAGCCTTGATAAATGGGAGAGACTGCAAGTATGCTGGAGGCTTCCTGTCCCATAGAATAGCATATACCAGAGTCCATTCAGTTTTGGAACAATGTTTAAGTATATAAGGAACAAACAGTGTTGATGTATGTAAGGCAGTATACAGACGTGCCCTGGTACCCACTGATTCAGTATCCATGGTTACAATTATCCACGGATACTGGTACACTTATTAAAAACATAGGGGAACATTAAACAAATCTCTTTTTTTCATCTTGTTGCAGCAAAACCACTGATGCCACTGATGTTTAAAAAGGCGCCCCCAGTATTCCCACTTTCAGATATCTACAGTGGGGTCTGGAACAGGACCCCAGCGGATACTGAGGCATGTCTATACTTACTTTTCTTTCATGTACATGGTTCCGTGCACAGAGACATCCCCATAGCCAGTGATTTTCAACCTTTTTCTTCTCATGGCACGGCACTAAAATGGTCCAGGCACACCATCGGCTTTTTGACAATTGACAAGGCATGTGGTGCTGCCAGTGGGAGGGCTCACATCCCCGAATGGCCCTAGTAATATATGACTCTCTCCCAAATTCCCATGGCACACTTGGGGACCATTTGTGGCACACCAGTGTGCTTCTGCACTGTGGTTGAAAATGGCTGCCCATAGCTATTCAGCTAGGTGCTCCCATCTTCCCCATTCTCTGAATCAGGTGCGTTGCTGCTAGGCTGCTCTGTGCTCAGTCATTCATGAGGATGTGAGAATCTCCTGCATCTTACATATAATTTATTCAGCAGCCTGCTCTTCTTCAGGCTCAGGCTCTAGACAATTCTCACAGACATTGTTTACACTAGGAGTCTGAAAATGCAGGCATCCAGGAAAGACATTTCATGACCACTATTTCCAGTAACCTAGGTCCTTCCTTGCATCACATATAGTTTTCCAGTGGTCTTCACCTCTCTAGTGCCCAACTTAAAGCGTACTCATACAAAAAAAATGCAAGCATGCTACGTAACTGGGACCTGGAGAAGAGCATTCTCCACAGCATGGGACATTTCACTTGTATCAGAAGTCAGTCATCTGGGGGATTGACCTGGGGCCCATAACTGACCCCTGAGGTCTGAGAGACAAAAAGGTAACTGCCAGAGCTGCCACCGAGTACCACTCTGTCGTGGTTGCTACTGCTGCTGCCAAGGTAAGTCTCCCTTAAATCCTTAAGGGGACTTTAGCAGCAATGGCACCCTAGCATGGTCTTTAGCAGCCATGTTGCTTGTGCCTGCCATCTTTGTTTACCTATAATGCAAAGCCACCATCCCTGTCCATGCTAGTGATACAACAATAGGGACTTGGCATTGCATAGAGAGTGCTTCACTACAGCAATACCAAGTCAAACCACACCGCTCCAAAACCCTTGTGTGAGCTTACCATAGCAATGGCATCCTGAAGCTCTTCTCGTCAGTAATGCCACTGACATGCCACTGACATCCACCATCTCTAAGCCCCCACCTCTGTTACTTCCAGTGATGCAATGGTAGGACTGGGCATATTGCCTTATAGGTAAGTAAATATGGTGGGCATCAGTGAGGCTGCCCCATGCTGAAGCTAAAGGCAGGGAAGCACGGAACTGAAGCCAGTAATGCAAGCACTGAGTGAATGGTAAGGAGCCTTTATTACCAGTCTTTTATGGTGAGCCATTATAGAGAAAAAAGATTTTAAGGTATATGCATAGGGCCATTCATAGGGCTCTAAGTTCCGTGCTTTGACATAGTATTTGGTCCTAATCTTGCTTACTGTCAGGGATGTTTCATGATTGTGCAATTGCTGCAGTCTAAGAATGCCAATTTGCATTTCAGGCATGTCATCTGATTATGTTACCATGACAGCACTTCCTCCCTGATGATGTCACTTCCTGCCACCACTTCACTTCTGGCTATGACGTCACTTCCGGTGAGTCCCGGTCTCAAAAGTTTGAATGTTAGCATGTTTTGATAGGGCGCAATTTCATTGTTTGCCATGGGCGCCATTTTCCCTAGATACGCCTCTGGGGCCTGCATTGTCTGAATCACCTCATGCCTGATCATTCCCACAATACAATGCTCCTATAGCCACCTTGTTGCCACTTACACACATCTTCAGAACATGGGTAAAAGAACATACATGAAAAGTAGCCTGAATCTGTAAATAGGTAGTGCCCCGAAATTGTGGGAAAGCAACAGACAGCGCAACATTGCTTGCCTTTTATTTGTAGTCATGGGCAAGGCTAGCAAGACATAGTCAGGGAATGTTGTGGTCCAAAGCATTTTAGGGACCTTCTGTAACACAGAGAAGTCTGAATTGTGCTCTCGGTTTATTTCAATTCTGCCTTCATCAGAGACAAAGTGTGCTATTCTTGACTTGACCAAACCAGCACAAACTAAGGTCTTTGAGGTACTGTTGTTTACAAATGCTTCCCCCTCCACTCTCTCCTGATCTGTGATACAAAACTGAATGCTCCAGGACCACAAAAATGAGAATTACGTCTGTAGGATTGTATAGTAATACAGCATCTCTCTCTCTCGCTCTCTCTCTCTCTCTCTCTCGCTCTCGCTCTCTCTCTCGCTCTCGCTCTCTCTCTCGCTCTCTCTCAAGAGATACGTTTATCCTACATTATTTGTTTAAAAATATGAAGTTTGGGTAGTTACTGGGTTTTCTATACATTGACAGTACTTGCTGTATTGTTATGCACCTGAGGTTTTGTACACATAATCCTTCATTGGCTTTGAAGGCAACCTTGTTCCCAAAATAGAAGCAATATCCGGACTGGTCATCAGCTTATTATCTTCTACTCAGTTTCAGTTGACATACTTCATATGCCTTCTGAGCTGAAGCTGGGCCAGAACATCTTTATCTTTTGAAAGGACAGCAGCTAAATGAGCGCAGGGAATGTTATGTGCTGCTTCCCACAGCATTCCAGGATCCATGCAGGAAGTCATTGATCAGTGAGTTTAGGCAACATACACAAGAAAGGTATGTGTGTGGCCCAGTTCTTTTAAAGCATGCGTGCTGGGACCTGGAGGGCTGGGAACTGAAGGATGAGGCTTGGTTTAGAGAAGGCCGTCCATCCATGCGCATGCAAAGGACAAGTCTATGATGCAGCTGTACACCCTACAACACTCCCCTTTCAGATAAAGTGATAAGTATTGTCTATATTTCTATGGACTGTCAAATATCTGCCAACTATATGGTTTATTATTTAGATCTTCGTTAAATTTATGCCATGCCTGTCTTTCATGGTGGACTTCAAGTGGTTTGCATGGGATTCCCAGACAGTCACCTATGTAGGCACTGACCAGATTCAGTCCTGCTTCATATCAGCAAGGTGGCACAATCATACTGTATGTCCTCAGTTCATGCTCTTGGATCTTTTGTGGTTTGGTGGTGTGGAAATTACTCTCCTGAAAAACACTCTGCGTAAATATTCTCAGTTGTGATCAGCACTAATGATCAGCACTAAAACTTTTCCTAGCTCTACGTTATTACTTCCTCCAGAATTAGTCACACTGCTGCATCCTTCAAATCAAGGATCACGTAGTGGCTGTTTGATATCACCATATGGGGTTGCCAATCAGTTTTAGCCAAGTGAGTACAGGTGGGCCCCCGTATCCATGGATTCCATATCACGGTTTCAATTATTCACAGATTTGGGGTCCCCCTTACCTTCCTTTATTACTACTTTGGGTTGCTAAAAAATCTTCGTGGTCAGGGGTGATATATACTTAACATAGCTTTTATCCACTGTTTCAAGTGTCCATGGGGAGACCAGTAACCTATCTCCCGTGGATACCAGGGCATGCCTATACAGAGAAAGACTGATTTGATCCTGCAATTCTTTTGTAAATAGGTGTGCAAAGGAGATACCAAACAATAATAAGGCAGCAACAACAAAACTAATACGTAGCACAGAGTGTCATTAGCATTAGCAATGCACAGGAGCATAAACAGCATAGAAGCACAGAAGATAAAAAGCAACAATAAAACAGTGCAGAAGATAATAAAACAGCAGCAAAAGACAGCCATCAAAGGTGATAATTAAAAGTGGACATCATTAAAGTGGACATTAAAGTGGGCATAATTAAACACAATTAAAAAAACCCACCCCACCCTTCACTGTACAAATGCCAATCAAAATAAAAATGTTTTTAGCCCCTGTCAGAATGGTTTGAATGAAGGGGCAATTCATAATTCACATGGGAGGGAGTACTATAGCAGCAGTGCCACAACCGAGAAGGCCCTATTTCTTGCACTACCTCTCAGCACTGTTGTGTGGGAAGACACACAGCAGGACCCCTCTGAAGTAGGGCCCCTCTGAAGATCCTAGGGGATGGACATGACTATATGGGAGAAGGTGGTTCCTTGTAAGGGAGAAGTGACTCTGATCCCAAGTCATAATAGGCTTTAAAGGTCAGGACTAGCCCCTTGAATTGGGCCAACAGTGTTAAGACCACTATGGTCTTTGCTGACTGAAGCTTCCCAACCATCTTCAAGGGCAGCTCCATGTATTACAGTAAACGAGACATTACAGCAGCCAGCTCAAGTATGATCACAGCTGGCACATGTGACTTGACTTTAAATGAATAATCAAACAGGTTTACAAGAAGCAACACATGCATTTTGAAAAGGGAAGGTGTTTTTCAACAATACCTTCAAATAGAATGGATGGTAATGGTTGGCTTTGTTGGTTAACAAAAAAATCTGGCTAGTATTTGAATCATTTGTAGAGCAAATTAAAAGTGGTCAAGCAAACACTTGGTTTTTCAACAATATCATCTTTTAAGCCAAACAAACTATGGAAAAAATGGCCAGGGATTCACAATTTTTCATTTTTGTTTCCAATTAAGCGTAATCTCATTTGCCTTGGCTCCTGATTGAATTCTTCAAAAGCTTGTAGTTAAAAAATGTAGTTCAATGAGAGACTGAAAATTTTAAAAGGAAGAAATTTTAAAAGCCATTTAGGGAACAAATATTTTAAAAGCCTTAGTCTAACGTAGGCCCAGACAATTTCAAATTGCTGAGGAAATGTTGAATCGAAATACAGGTCTAGTCTGTTTAACTGTAAATTCAAGGCCTGTGCTTTTAACAAACCATGGATTCCAGTGGCATAGATGCATAATCTATGCATAATATTTTGTCCTAATCTTGCTTTCTGTCAGGGATATTTCATGGTTGTGCAATTTCTTCAGTCCAAGAATGCCAGTTTGCATTCCAGGAGTAATGTTTGATTGTCACAATGATAGCACTTCCTGCTTGATGATGTCACTTCTGGCTATGACATCACTTCCAGGTTAACGACAACATTTCCAGTGGGTCCCAACATGAGTTCCATTCCAAAATGTGGGTCCCAGTCTAAAAAGTTTGAGAACCAATGACCTTTACAGTAAAATTCCAGTAGTCTGAAATCCACGTGTGTGGCATTCCTGACAGCCTAGCATAAAAACGGATTTCAACTTGGTATCAAAGTGATCATGTACCCCATGTTGTTTATGATTTTCCTTAGAACTCTATTGATAAGATTATTGTGAAGGAAAGTATGAGAAAGGTTTTTAAGTACTTTGCAGGTTAAAAAGAGCTAACCCTGGACGGATGGGGGAGGTGTAGCTTTCCCTGGCTCGCCCCTCCATGCTGTTCCTGGTGGGGGCTGCTGTGTCATCTGCCAAGATCAGCTGCCCAGGGGCAATCTGTGGCATGGCAATGGAAGCATTCATTCTGGGGCTGGAGGGAGGTGAGCACAGATGATGACAAGACATTAAAAGCCTAGCCCTGCTGGGAGGGGCAAGAGGAGCAACCTAAGCTTGCTACTAAGCACCCCCCCCAGCCCTGAAATTGGACAACGGGCTTCTTCCCACCTTCTCTGCAGCTGCCATTTTTTGTCGTACTTCCTAATAATCTCATATCAGATAATCCAGCACCACCTAGGTCCCAAAGATGCCAGGTTATCAGAAGTCTATTGCAAATCAAATGCAGAACTATTCTAAAGGAAGTGTTAGCGGATGAGGAGTGTGTGCTTTGTGTTCATTTTACTGCATGTGTCAGAGGGGGTCTTCATGGGGAACATGTTGTGCTATCCCCACCTTCATCCTCCAGTTCCTGTGGCTGACCTTAGTTAGGTGGTGCAGTGCAATGAACTCAGCTGTTACTATCAACACGAGATTTTATGTACCTCACACAGGGTCTCTCTCTGTCTGCCAAATTCTCCCTGCTGGGCCTCCCCAAGGGCCCCAATGCCCACACTAGGCTAACTAGTTTCTCCTCCAGAGCAGCCTCAGAGATAGGCAAGAGGGAGGGGGTTCAGTCACCCACTGGGCCTCCTCTCTTCCAGCAGCTTTGCTTGGGATCACCAGCTGGCCAGCCTCCTCCAGACTGCCCTCATCACTGGCTTAGCTCCAAACTACCCTAAATCTAGCACCAACAAACCCCACCACCAAACAATAGTCAGTCAGCTTGCCCAAGCCACAACTGCCTCCTCCACTTGGTGGCTCTGGGGCGTGGCAGCCATACACCAGTTCCCAATAATTTCCCACAATAAGCTTACCTTCTCCAGTCCTTTAACAGTCCTTCAGTCACAGTCCATCCAGCAGTCCTTCAGGCAGGCAGTCCACTGAGCCACCTTCCTTCCTGGTGCTAATCAACTTTCCTTTAGCAATCCAGCACCTACCTGGTGCCCTCCTCCAGCACCTACCTAGATGCTTTACTCCAGCTCCTGCCTTCCACTTTATACTGAGGCCAGCCAATCAGTGTCTGTTGCTAGGCAGGCTCTAGCATCAGCCATTCCCATCTGCACCTGTGCTAATCTCCCTTCATTGCCAGGGGCCTCATCAGCCTACAGCTGTGCTCCCAAGGCTTGCAAAGACCTTGGGGGTTAACCCTATAATCCCTGTTTTATCTAGGACAAGGGGCTATTGCTGATACCATTCCCTAACTCCTGGGGGTATCTCCTGCCTTTTCCAATACACCCTCTTTGATAGTCTATCCTTCTATGGTGGAATTACTTACTTGGAGATTGCATATACAATGTCTTCTCCTAACTCTTAACAAGTTTATTTGTTATGTTATTTTGCCACCTTTCTCTTTTGAGCAAATACTACAAGATCCTAGGGGATTTTAACTCCCAGATTAAATTATGTCAGGTGATGTAAATTTGGTTGTAGTCTTAAAGTATAACATTTAAAGAATTTCAATTCAATTTTCAGAGCCTCAAACAGTGAAATTCTGTGCTTGCCCCATAACCATTTATGCTATAATTCATTTGATATTTTCATTTATTCACCTTCACATCAGTTAAGGTGCTAGATATGTCCCCATACATTATTTTTACTCATGGACGCAATGACACAATTCCTTAAGAACATAAACACATAAGCCTCACTGGATCAGGCGAAGGGCCCATCTAGTCCAGCTTCCTGTATTTCACAGTGGCCCACCAGATGCCTCAAGGAGCACACAAGACAACCAGTTACTTATGCGTCGCTGCCACTCCCCTGCATCTGCCATTCTAAGGTAGCCTATTATGCTTGCACCACCCCCAGGAAGACACCAGACTGCAGTTGGGGTTTAACTTTATTAAACACAAGTGACCAGTTTTTAAGTCATGAAACCTACTGAACACACCATCCCTCCCTCGCCAGTCTGGGGTAGACAAAACAAAAAACAATGCCATCCATGGCCAATTCAGAAGACAACATAAAATTCCTACCAGGCCCTCATTATGCTAATCTCAGACTGGACATACCCATACTTACACATACCTATACTTAGTTAAGACCCATAAAATATAGTAGGCCTAGCCTAGCCAACACAGATAAGCATGAGTCTGATTGGTCTGCTGGTCTTGCATGTGCACATTTTGCTCAAGCTTGCGCTGCAGTACAGGTTTGATAATCTTATATTGTGCCCACAGCTCTTGCCTATTAACTCTTTTGAAACATTGCTTATATTCATATTTACTTTTGCAACACACACACAATGACAAGACCCCCTTACTTTTATCCCCAGCCCCATTCTTTGCCATGTAAATACAAATACTAAAATTAATTTGAATATAAAATGAATACTTCAGCCTGCTGGGAGGTAAAGTAAAAAGATGACTGGGCAGGCAGTGCCAACCCACCACATACAATGTTGCACTGTGACATCACCCCATGAGTCAGTAATGACTTGGTGCTTGCACAGGGGACTACTTTACCTTTTAAATATAAGGCAAGATATCAAAACAAAAATCAACAATTTTATGAGACTGAAAAAAGTGAAAAATTAACTGCCCAAATGTATCCCCCACCACAGCTGCACCAACCGAGTACAGCTGCATGCCATGGAGGGAGGGGTGAAAGGACAGCGTACGGGAGGCATTTGTTACCTCCTAATAGGCTGCCCAATTATCTGTGGGTCTCCTTGGGCCTATTCCAGCCATTTTGCTTGCACAAGTCAGAGGAGAACCAGGGGACATTTTGGGTTGGAAAATGGGGGATAGGATCTGGCAAAAGTAGCTGTTGCCAGATCCACCCACTCCGCCCTTGACATGCCTCCAGTTAGTCCCCCTGCCCTCCCCACCCACAAGCCATCTCCCATGCAAGCCTTCCTGCTATTCTGGAGATCTGTCACTGCCACCACCTTGTGGCTGCAGCCTCAAGTGTCCCAGAAGCAGTGCAACCTTCATGCCTTCACAGGCTCTTTTTTACACCAGCAAGATACTACTCCTGCTGTCATATAAGGCCCATAGGTTAGGCTGTAAATGTAAGGGGTAAGAGGGGGAAAAGGGAAGCAAGATATAGAAGTTATGTTGGACTCTATTGATTAATCTTACCTTCAAGCCTGTGGCATATCAAGAGTTCCATTCAGGTGCTGATATGCTTAACTTCAGCATAGCTGTTGTATCACATGCCTTCAAACAATGCCCTGGAACATCAGAAAACCTCTATCTGGCATAAAAGCTAATTAAGACAAGTCAAATTTGTTTACCAGTGTCGATTGCTTCTCTTTAAAAAGCAGATTTTTCCTGTAATTGATAGTCCTATAAGGCTGCTATCCTATATACATTAACTTGGGAGTAAGCATCATTGAGCATACTTCTGAGTAAACGTTTCTGCATGTTTATCTGTTCTTCAGCTTTTGAGGTCATTTAACTTTCCAGTGTGTATAGCACTCAGCATTTTGCCATGGGTGCTACTTTTCCATGGATGGTAGCAATGTCCCGAACCCCTCTCAGATATACCTAATGGGCTTGATCTAGTTGGCCCGATTGATTTCAGTGAAACAAATGTACCTTGAAGTCTATGGGACTTAATCTGTTGTCTGGATCACCCTGAAAGCAATTTCTGCTGCAGCACCTGGAGAGCTTGTAATAGAGCAGAGATTTGAAACTGGGCCATCAACCTCAAATCTTCACTCATAATCACACTCACTCTTTTTTCATCTTTTTTTATCTTATAGAAAAATTTTAACATCTATATGGGATATCTAGTTACACCTGTCCCCTCATTTAATCACTTGAGAAAGAAGAGCAATTATCCAGGTTGCTTGAATTTATCAGCGTACTTAAAACTAAGCCACTGATTGCAGCTTTGGATCAGACCCTAAACACAGTGTCTAAAAGTTAAATAGAAGTTTCTTAACCTAACAGTACTTTTCCAGCCAATATTTGCCTTGGGTGAGTTATTGCTACAGTTACATCACGTCTTAAGCAGGTGCAAGGAAATTTCTCCTAAAAGTGTATTCTCGAGAGAATCAGGAATAGAGGATTAAGCAGGAAACACAGTGGGAGGAAAAGGAAGGAAGGGGTAAGGTGGGAAGCGAGGGAGGATGTGTTTCTTTGTTCTGGGATGCGGCCAGCTAACTAGCCACCCTTAGAGTTCCACGAACCTTGGAAAAGATACCATATGTTTGTCAGGGCTAACCTAAGCATTCTTTCCAAGGAGTCTGTTAATAATTTAACAACTTAGTTATTTGGTTTGCTCCACTACAATGCCAAGTTGACCAAAGTTTTTACAACACAGTGGATCCATGTCTGCTCTAAAGCACATTAACAAATGGGCAGTGTTAGACTTTGCGTTTATTCGTTCTTCCAAGTTAATCTGTTTATTTTTTGGGAATTTCCTGGATGTAGCCTTTCACTTTGGAGCTGTTTCTCCTGTTCCACATCTGTTGTGAGGACTCCAGGAGAGACTGTTGTCCATTAAGTAAAATGACAAGTATGTTGAATGGACTTTGCCTCCTGTAGGATATTATGATTCTGCAAGGACATGCTAATTCCAGCAGTTCCTGTAGTTTGTCTTTTTCATAAGCACATAAGAAGAGCCCCACTGGATCAGGCCAAAGGCCCATCTAGTCCAGTTTCCTGTATCTTACAGTGGCCCACCAGGTGCTTAAGGAAGTTCAGTAGACAACAAGATGCTTTCATCCTGTTGCCACTCCCTTGCACCTGGCATTCTGAAGTAGCCTACTATTAACGTAAGGAGGTTGCCCAACCCATCATGGCCTAGAGCCCACGATGGACTTTTCCTCCAGAATTGTTTCCTTCCTCTCATATTGTTTCATGAAGGGACTGCTCTAAACAAACAGAGCTCTAAGCAGAGTTGACTACAATTCACATCTGGAAACACTGTAGTTGAGATTACCACAGATATGTTTGCTCCAGCAGAGCTAGAAAGCTGACCTTGTTGGTCACACAGAGTAACTAGTTTGAACAGGCATCACAAAGACATTATAAGTGGGAGTAGCTACAGCAGGATCTGTGTGGATCTGAACAATCAAAGGCATGCTCTGTGAGACAGCAACCTCCTTATGACATTTTTACCCTTCAGCGGCTTAATGTAGACATTTTCAATAGGCTGGCCAGATTCAAAAAATAAATTGTCACCTGGCCTGAAGTGGATTTTGGTGGTGCTTCCATCACTGTTTTGTTTTGTGACTCAGACCTGACCAGTCTGAACTAGAGTTGGGTGCTAGGAGTCCAAGATGAGATAAATCCCTTTCAGCTTGGAGGGGGTGCCCTGGCCAACGCCCCTGTATTCAGTGCCCTCCCTAGTCCCCTGCCTAGTCCCCTACCTGCTCTTCCTTGCCACGGCATGCCCCTCTGCTCTTCCTTGCCTCACCTCGCTTTCAAACTGAGCACTGCAGTGTCTTCCATCATTTCCCACTTCTTGTACAGGGAAACCCACTTCCACCCTGCAATGTGCCCAATTCCTGTCAAACCCTGTTCTGCCTAAGCACACCTCAGCTGTGTTGGAAAGATACAGCACTGATTGGCAAGTGTCACAGAGAGAATGACACCTCCACAAAGGGGCCTCAATGACCCCACCCTATCTGTTTTATAATGGGGGTGGGGGTGGTCCTGTCGGTGGTTGGCTTGCATTCCTACTGCTTAGGACTCTGTTGTTGGATGAATAGTTAAGACAATTGCCAAATCACAGCACATTGCATTTTCTCCAATCTTCCTTTAGTTCTGGGGAATTGGTTTTCGACTGCTATCCCAGCCTGTTAGGCCTGGCTACTTATCGTGCGAGAAAAATGGCTGGGCCTGCATGTGCAAACTTATGAACACAGCAACATGAATACCAAGTGAATAGTCCATCATGTTGGGGCAGGACCAGGAGCTCACTGATCAGGGTCACTGAGACACATGACTCTGCATAGTGAACCATTTTGAAATAAAGCGGCATTTGTCTCTGATTCAGAAAAAAAGGAAGTTGAATTGTTTAGCTGAGTCATCAAGGGCACTGAATTAGTTTGTTATCTGGCAAGGAAGGAAAAGACCAAATGAAGCAAAAATGCTGTTATGTGTTCGTGCAAAAAGGCAAGTCCTCTGCCAGGGATTATCAGGAAGGGTGCTCAAGTCCTTATGTGCACTCTTGTCTGCAATGCATGAGTAAGAATGAGGAACATTCACAGAAAGTAAACAAATGGAGCACTTTCCTAATAAGTCAAATCCCCCCTCTCTGTGGTGCTTATGTGACTTTTGAGTCACTTAGTAGGAATGAGACTGTCTCATGTCAGTGGCTTTTGTCATATTAGACTGGTTGCATGGTTTGTCTGTGGCTATGAAATATTCCAAGGATGTTAAAAAATGAATATGCAGCATCCTTGAATGCCTGCCCTTCATAAGAACATAAGAAGAGCCCTGCTGGATCAGGCCAAAGGCCCATCTAGTCCTGTATCTCACAGCGGCTCACCAGGTGCCTAAGGGAGTTCAGTAGACAACAAGATGCTTGCATCCTGTTGCCACTCCCTTGCACCCGGCACTCTGAAGTAGCCTACTACTAATGTAAGGAGATTGCACAACCCATCATGGCCTATAGCCCATGATGGACTTTTCTTCCAGAAGTCTTCACCTGTGATATGCACTCCACCTCCATTTCTGTTTGTTCTGTCTCTTTATTAATGTGCTGATGTTATGCTTTGGACACTGGGTTTGCCAATGATCAGCAGAATGCCTCTCGCCTATCAAAACAGGTGTCCAATCTACATTCTAGAACCTGCAAAGTTCTGTGCTGCTTTGAAGGGCTGGTCTAGCACAAAAATGAATGGACAAAAGGTGAAGGGAAAGCTTGTGCTCACTAGCCTTTTTAGGCCTGTGATGAGAGATTCTTGTTGCACCTGTGCTGCAGCAGAAATGAAGCAAGATGGCTGGAGATTTTTGGGAGGGGGGAAGCAGTATCTTAATGATGAAGAGCTGATGGAGCAGAGTTGAAATCAGGACTGAACATTGTTATGCAGGGAACTAACAGAGCAGCATTGCCATCTATTCTATTTGAGGTTCACCTTAACTCTGTGAGCAAAGGGGCATGTGGCATTTGCTCACTCAACAAGGAATAGCTCTCCTCATGAATTTTCAGTATATTTCCACTGGAAATCAATCAATCAATCAATCAACAGGTACTTATATACCGCTTTTCAAGACGATGTTCACAAAGCAGTTTACCAGCCAACAACAACAACAGGCTTCCTGTCCCAAAGGGCTCACAATCTTAAAAAAGGCAGACCACCAGCAACAGCCACTAGAAAGACTGTGCAGGGGTGAAGAGGGACAATTACTCTCCCCCTGCTAAATATAAGAGGAACACCACGTGAAAAAGTGCCTCTTTTTCACCACTTGAAAAAGTGCCTCCAGTAACCACAAATTACTGGATCCCAGGGAATAGGACAGATTATACAGGTAGTCTCTCAAATATGCTGGCCGCAAGCCATAAAGGGCTTTAAAGGTAAAAATCAGCCCCTTGAATTGGGCTGAGAAACAACTTGGCAGCCAGTGCAGCTGCTGGAGCACCGGCCCAACAGAGGTGAACTGCTGACCTCCTACAGTCACATAAGCTGCTGCACTCGGCACTAATTGCAGTTTCTGAACCATAATCAAACGCAACCCCGTGTTGAGCTTTGTCGTAACAATGTAATCCTGATGTTACCATGACATGGCTCCCTCTGGCCAGCTCCACACAATCCAGGTACGGTTGCAGCTGGGGCACCAGCCGAAACTGGGCAAAGGTCCCGCTGGCCACTGCCAGTGTCATCTGAGCTGGGACATCACAGCCCCCTGTGCTGCTTGTAAAATAGCAGAGCAGCTGCAGATAGTGCCAGCGAGGGACAAGATGGCTCTGGGCTGCTGCACCTTCACCATCAGTCACACAGTGTTAGCACTTTGTAGGCCATGCAGTGTACGCGTTGAGCAGCCTGTGTGTGAGAACAGCAGTGCCGTTCCGTGCAGTGGATTAGAGAGATCACTCCTTGGTTCTCAGCACTAAGTACTCAGATATTCGTCAAGTTGGGCTCATTCTCTTTTATCGGGATATTTCCAAGCAAATGACAACCCTCCCTAAATCTTTGGTATTTTTGATAGGTGGTCTTGTTCACCCCTCTGTCACCCTGGTGCTGCAAAGCAAACCTGCACTAAGTCCTGTATGGCACTCTTTTTGCATCCCAGATGCCCCATAAAAAGTAAGCAGCAGGGTGGGCAGCAGTGAGCAAAGACAGTGACTGCAAGGGAGCAGTTTGGATAGACCAGAGTGACATCCTGGATATGTTCAGGTGTAGTGACCTTTGGTCAAGCGTGGACATGCTTGCGTTGTGCACACTAAGATCTATTCCAGTTTTGATACTATTTGAACATTCCATAGTACTTAGCCACGCACATTTATAAACTCAGCCAATGAATTAATAATCTTTTTTCCCCTCCCAGCATATAACGATGCTGTACTGATGGTGTGGGTCTACTGTTCCAGAGAAATAAACTTCAGAAAATTGAAAAATACTGTAGTGCAGGAAGCATCACCAAGTACTTACCATGAAAAGCTCTGTTCAATGTTGTACTCTTTTAGGACCATTAGATGGCACTACTAAACAAATTTTTCACTTCACTGGGTTAAAAAAATCTGCTTTCCATGTTCCTATTCCAGCATACGTTTCAGAGAAGGTGAGGATAGTGGAGCTGAACGTCCTCCCTTTCTGCATACAGTACGTGTGGATGGCTCCATCCTTGCAAAATTAGTTCACACGCTTGTGGCTACAGGCCTGGGAGGCATCGCATTTTAAAATAATATTTTTACGTAGTGACGGTTGAAAAAGCTCCTGTCCCTTTATCAGATTTTTGTTTCAAAAATATATCTCAATTTCCATCCGTAACAGTATTTTGTCAATATTTTGGAGTGTGAATAAGTGGGAACGGGAACAAGGACAGCCCTAGCTTGGCATGTGGGGGGGGGGGAGTATGTTGTTCTGGGAAGTGGAAGACTTGAGTTCACCTTCTGCAGAGGTGGACAGATTGGGAGGAACCTAAACGAAAGGAATATGGGGGAGGGAAGGAGCTACCAATAGTCATCTAAAATATAAAGAAAAAATTAATGGACAATGAGGGACTGACCGGATCAACATCAACCCAGGCAGATGACCCAGGCATTGCTCTGCACAGCTGTACAGCTGTAGGGCACAGGCAGAGAAGATGAATGCATGCAGGGTGGCAGATTTTATGTTCACTTCACTCTGCTCCCTGCTCAACACAGAGATAAGGCTTGGAACACATACTAGAAGAAATGGGGGGGGGGGAGGAAACACACGAACAAAAACTCAACCCTGTAATACATACATAGCAAAACTGAAGGTAAGCAGACCCTTGGATGTTTTCACAGTCATCCTGCTGAGGACCCAATCCTAGCCACCTTTCCAGCACTGATGCTGCAATGCCACCAGGTGCTGCATCCAGTGGGGCAGGGGCACCCTCAGAGACCTCTTCAAGGTCAGAATATTTGTTCCCTTACCTTGGGGCTGCATTGCGGCTGCAGCACTGCTGGAAAGTTGGGTAGTATAGGGCCATGGCCAGCTTTAAGCCAACATAACTGATGCCACGACATAGGGCCCCGTGCTTAAGGGGGTCCCTCCTGCCCTAGTGGGCCCCACCCCTGTTTTTTCTTGCTGACTGCTTCTGTGCCCGGAGTGCATTCCCCCCCCTCCGCTACCATTTCCCTTTTAAATTTCCCCTTTACAGCAGATAAATGGGAATTGGAGCTGCAAGCTGAAGCTGCTTCTGCATTTTTTCCTCAGCTGCTATTTCCCCTTTAAGGCTCTGACTCAGCTGCACCTCACAATTGGAACTGGGAGCTGAAGAGCTGGCTGGTTTCCTTGCTCCTGAGGCAAGCCTTTACAAAGTGACTGCTGAACCAACTCCATCCCCCACCCCCACAAGAGTGGAGATGGGGGAATGGGAGGGCGGCGGTGGCAGCTCTTCTGTACTGTAGGTTGGAATAAGGACCTGGCAGTGGAACCCAGCAGCGCTAGGACTGGCCCCTGTAGGCTGCCAGAAGATAGGAAAGTCAGGAGATAGGAAATTTTGAATCAGGATAAACTCTGGAAAAGTACTCAATTCGGTGTGGGCAGCTACAACGGGTAACAAAGTGCCTGTCTCAGCTGCAGAGGAGCAGCAGAGTAGGCTGTTATTTATTTTATAAATTTGGCAGACTCCACTAACAGCTGGCGCATGTGCAATAGATGTCTGCAGATGCTGCAAGTAAGTGGCTCCTTAGGAAAAAAAAAGGATGCAAAAGCAACAATCATTCCCCTCTGGAGGAAGGAAGTGCCTATAAAATGTACCATACAACCTAATCCTCTGCATGTTTACCTGTACTCTGTAAATCCGACTGTGTTCAAAAAGGCTTCCAAGGAAGCAGACATAGGATGTTGTTGTTGTTCAGTCGCTAAGTCGTGTCCGACTCTTCGCGACCCCATGGACCACAGCACGCCAGGCCTCCCTGTCCTCCACTAGCTTCCTGAGTTCGCCCAATTTCATATTCATTGCTTCGGTGACACTATCTAACCATCTCATCCTCTGTCGCCCCCTTCTCCTTTTGCCTTCAATCTTTCCCAGCATGAGGGTCTTTTCTAAAGAGTCCTCTCTTCTCATCAGGTGGCCAAAGTATTGGAGCTTCAGCTTCAGCATTTGTCCTTCCAGGGAGCAATCAGGCTTGACCTCCTGGAGAATTGACCGATTGGATCTCTTTGCAGTCCAGGGGACTCTCAAGAGTCTTCTCCAACACCATAATTCAAAAGCATCGATTCTTCGGTGCTCTGCCTTTCTTATGGTCCAGCTCTCACAGCCATACATGGCTACTGGGAAAACCATCGCTTTGACTATGCGAACCTTTGTTGGCAGGGTGATGTCTCGGCTTTTGATTAAGCTATCTAGGTTCACCATAGCTTTCTTCCCAAGAAGTAAACGTCTTTTAATTTCATGGCTGCAGTCACCATCTGCGCTGATCTTGGAGCCCAGGAAAATAAAGTCTGTCACTGCTTCCATTTCTTCCCCTTCTATTTGCCAGGAAGTGATGGGAGTGGTTGCCATGATCTTAGTCTTTTTAATGTTGAGCTTCAAACCAATTTTGGCACTTTCCTTTTTCACCCTCATCAAAAGGTTCTTTAGGTCTTCCTCACTTTCTGCCAGTAGAGTGGTATCGTCTGCATATCTGAGGTTGTTGATGTTTCTCCCAGCAATCTTGATTCCAGCTTGTGAGTCATCCAGCCCTGCCTTCCTCATGATGTACTCTGCGTATAAGTTAAATAAGCAGGGTGACAATGTACAGCCTTGTCGTACTCCTTTCCCAATTTGAAACCAGTCGGTTGTTCCATGTCCAGTTCTAACTGTTGCTTCCTGACCCGCATAAAGGTTTCTCAGAAGGCAGATCAGGTGGTCTGGAACTCCCATCTCTTCAAGAATTTGCCACAGTTTGTTGTGATCCACACAATCAAAGGCTTTAGCATAATCAATGAAGCAGAGGTAGATGTTTTTCTGGAACTCTCTTGCTTTCTCCATGATCCAGCGAAGGTTGGCAATTTGATCTCTAGTTCCTCTGCCTCTTCGGAAACCAGCTTGTACATCTGGTAGTTCTCGATTCACATACTGCTGAAGCCGAGCTTGTAGGATTTTGAGCATGACCTTGCTAGCATGTGAAATGAGTGCAATGGTGCGGTAATTCGAGCAATCTTTGGCATTGCCCTTCTTTGGGATTGGAATGTAAACTGATCTTTTCCAGTCTTGTGGCCACTGTTGGGTTTTCCAAATTTGCTGGCATATGGAGAGCAGCACTTGGACAGCATCCTCTTTTAAGATTTTGAGTAATTCCGCTGGAATGCTGTCACCTCCACTAGCTTTGTTGTTAGTGAGGCTTTCTAAAGCCCACTTGACTTCACTCTCCAGGATGTCAGGTTCGAGCTCAGTGACTGTACCACTGTGGTTATCAGGAACATTGAGATCGGCCTTATAGAGTTCCTCTGTGTATTCTTGCCACCTCTTCTTAATCTCATCTGCTTCTGTTAGGTCCTTGCCATTTTTGTCCTTTATTGTGCCTACCTTAGCATGAAATTGTCCTTTGACATCTCCAATTTTCTTGAAAAGATCTCTAGTCCTCCCCATTCTGTTGTTTTCCTCTATTTCTTTGCATTGCTCATTTAGAAAGGCCTTCCTATCTCTCCTTGCTGTTCTCTGGAAATCTGCATTCAGTTGGCTATATCTTTTCCTTTCTCCCTTGCTTTTGGCTTCTCTCCTTTCCTCAGCTATTTGTAAAGCCTCGTCAGACAGCCACTTTGCCTTCTTGCATTTCTTCCTCTTTGGGATGGTTTTAGTTGCTGCCTCCTGTACAATGTTACAGACCTCCGTCCAAAGTTCTTCAGGCACTCTGTCTACCAAATCTAAGCCCCTAAATCTATTTGTCACCTCCACTGTATATTCGTAGGGGAACTGATTTAGGTCATACGTGGAGGGCCTAGCGGTTTTCCCTACTTTTTTCAGTTTAAGCCTGAATTTGGCAAGAAGAAGCTGATGATCTGAACCACAGTCAGCTCCAGGTCTTGTTTTGACTGCCTGTATGGAACTTTTCCATCTTTGGCTGCAAAGAATGTAATCAATCTGATTTCGATGTAGACCATCTGGTGAAGTCCATGTGTACAGTCGCCGTTTGTGTTGCTGGAAAAGGGTGTTTGCTATGACTAATGTGTTCTCCTGACAGAACTCTATCAGTCTTTGCCCTGCTTCATTTTGTACTCCAAGACCAAACTTGCCTGTTATTCCTCTTACCTCTTGACTGCCTACTTTAGCATTCCAATCCCCTATGATGAGAAGGACATCTTTTTTGGGTGTTAATTCTAGAAGCTGTTCTAGGTCTTCATAGAAGCGGTCAACTTCTTCCTCATCAGCACCAGTGGTTGGGGCGTAGACTTGGATTACTGTGATGTTGAAAGGTTTGCCTTGGATCCGAATGGAAATCATTCTATCATTTTTGAGGTTATACCCCAGTACTGCTGTTCTCACTCTCTTGTTCACGATGAAGGCTACTCCATTTCTTCTAAGGGATTCCTGCCCACAGTAGCAAATATAATGGTCATCTGAATTAAATTCTCCCATTCCTGTCCACTTTAGTTCACTAACTCCCAGGATGTCGATGTTCAGCCTTGACATCTCACGTTTGACCACATCTAGCTTGCCTTGATTCATAGATCTGACGTTCCAGGTTCCTATGTAGTATTGTTCTTTGCAGCATCGCACTTTCCTTTCACTTCCAGACACATCCACAGCTGAGCTTCCTTTCAGTTTTGGCCCAGCTACTTCACTCTTTCTGGAGCTACTAGTACTCGTGTTCTGCTCTTCCCCAGTAGCATAATGGACACCTTCCGACCTGAGGGTCTCATCTTCCAGTGTCATATCGTTTAGCCTTTTTGTTCTGTAATCCATGGGGTTTTCTTGGCAAGAGTACTGGAGTGGGTTGCCACTTCCTTCTCCAGCGGACCACGTTTAGTCAGAACTCTCTGCTGTGACCTGTCCATCTTGGGTAGCCCTACATGGCATAGCTCACAGCTTCATTGAGCTACTCAAGCCCCTTCGCCACGACAAGGCAGTGATCCATGAAAGGGAGACATAGGATGGATGGGCTCAAATACAGCAACTGTTCAGGCTAGTTTGGATAACTTTTCTGTTTTGATTTCATAGGAGCAGGGTCTCTAAACGCCCTGTGTTTTCTTAGGTGATCTGATTTATATCTTCTTCACCTTTAAAAGTAATTTATAGTAGTTCCTTGCACCTCTTGCTAACGCGAGACTGAACTCATTGAATCCTTATTTTGAAGCACTTACTCTAGAGCAGACCCAGCAAACCTTACTCTAATGGGAAACTTCAGAAACACAGGTTTGGTGCTTAAGTGCCTTCCAAAGTGCAGTTAAGTGTAGCTTTTTCAAGGAAGATAGTTTTTGGTTTGAATTCAGAGAGAGAGGGAGTTGTTGTTGTTGTTTAGTCGCTTAGTCGTGTCCGACTCTTCGCGACCCCATGGACCACAGCACGCCAGGCCTCCCTGTCCTCCACTAGCTTCCTGAGTTTGCCCAATTTCATGTTCATTGCTTCGGTGACACTATCTAACCATCTCATCATCTGCCGCTCCCTTCTCCTTTTGCCTTCAATCTTTCCCAGCATGAGGGTCTTTTCTAAAGAGTCCTCTCTTCTCATGAGGTGGCCAAAGTATTGGAGCTTCAGCTTCAGCATTTGTCCTTCCAGGGAGCAATCAGGCTTGACTTCCTGGAGGATTGACCGATCGGATCTCCTTGCAGTCCAGGGGACTCTCAAGAGTCTTCTCCAACACCATAATCCGAAAGCATCTATTCTTTGGTGCTCTGCCTTTCGTATGGTCCAGCTCTCACAGCCATACATGGCTACTGGGAAAACCATCGCTTTGACTATGCGAACCTTTGTTGGCAGGGTGATGTCTCGGCTTTTGATTAAGTTGTCTAGGTTTGCCATAGCTTTTCTCCCAAGAAGTAAACGTCTTTTAATTTCATGGCTGCAGTCACCATCTGCGGTGATCTTGGATCCCAGGAAAATAAAGTCTTCCATTTCTGCTTCCAATACTGCTTCCATTTCTTCCCCTTCTATTTGGCAGGAAGTGATGGGAGTGGTTGCCATTATCTTAGTCTTTTTAATGTTGAGCTTCAAACCAATTTTGGCACTTTCCTCTTTCACCTTCATCAGAAGGTTCTTGAGGTCTTCCTCACTTTCTGCCATTAGAGTGGTATCGTCTGCATATCTGAGGTTGTTGATGTTTCTCTCAGCAATCTTGATTCCAGCTTGTGAATCATCCAGCCCTGCCTTCCTCATGATGTACTCTGCATATAAGTTAAATAAGCAGGGTGACAGTATACAGCCTTGTCGTACTCCTTTCCCAATTTGAAACCAGTCGGTTCTTCCATGTCCAGTTCTAACTGTTGCTTCCTGACCCGCATACAGGTTTCTCAGAAGGCAGATAAGGTGGTCTGGTACTCCCATCTCTTCAAGAACTTGCCACAGTTTGTTGTGATCCACACAATCAAAGGCTTTAGCATAGTCAATGAAGCAGAGGTAGATGTTTTTCTGGAACTCTCTTGCTTTCTCCATGATCCAGCGAATGTTGGCAATTTGATCTCTAGTTCCTCTGCCTCTTCGGAAACCAGCTTGTACATCTGGTAGTTCTCAATTCACATACTGCTGAAGCCTAGCTTGTAGGATTTTGAGCATCACCTTGCTAGCATGTGAAATGAGTGCAATGGTGTGGTAGTTCGAGCAATCTTTGGCATTGCCCTTCTTTGGGATTGGAATGTAAACTGATCTTTTCCAGTCTTGTGGCCACTGTTGGGTTTTCCAAATTTGCTGGCATATGGAGTGCAGCACTTTGACAGCATCATCTTTTAAGATTTTGAGTAATTCCACTGGAATGCTGTCAGCTCCACTAGCTTTGTTGTTAGTGATGCTTTCTAGAGCCCACTTGACTTCACACTCCAGGATGTCAGGTTCGAGCTCAGTGACTGCACCATTGTGGTTATCAGGAACATTGAGATCGGCCTTATAGAGTTCCTCTGTGTATTCTTGCCACCTCTTCTTAATCTCATCTGCTTCTGTTAGGTCCTTGCCGTTTTTGTCCTTTATTGTGCCTACCTTAGCACGAAATTGTCCTTTGACATCTTCAATTTTCTTGCAAAGATCTCTAGTCTTTCCTATTCTGTTGTTTTCCTCTATTTCTTTGCATTGCTCATTTAGGAAGGCCTTCCTATCTCTCCTTGCTGTTCTCTGGAAATCTGCATTCAGTTGGGTATATCTTTCCCTTTCTCCCTTGCATTTGGCTTCCCTTCTTTCCTCAACTATTATATTTGTAAAGCCTCGTCAGACAGCCACTTTGCCTTCTTGCATTTCTTTCTCTTTGGGATGGTTTTAGTTGCTGCCTCCTGTACAATACTACAGACCTCTGTCCAAAGTTCTTCAGGCACTCTGTCTACCAAATCTAAGCCCCTAAATCTATTTGTCACCTCCACTGTATATCCGTTTGGGATCTAATTTAGGTCATACGTGGAGGGCCTAGTGCTTTTTCCTACTTTTTTCAGTTTAAGCCTGAATTTGGCAATAAGAAGCTCATGATCTGAGCCACAGTCAGCTCCAGGTCTTGTTTTTACTGCCTGTATGGAACTTCTCCATCTTTGGCTGCAAAGAATGTAATCAATCTGATTTCGATGTAGACCATCTGGTGAAGTCCATGTGTACAGTCGCCGTTTGTGTTGCTGGAAAAGCGTGTTTGCTATGACTAATGTGTTCTCCTGACAAAACTCTATCAGTCTTTGCCCTGCTTCATTTTGTACTCTAAGACCAAACTTGCCTGTTATTCCTCTTACCTCTTGACTGCCTACTTTAGCATTCCAATCCCCTATGATGAGAAGGACATCTTTTTTGGGTGTTAATTCTAGAAGCTGTTCTAGGTCTTCATAGAAACGGTCAACGTCTTCCTCTTCAGCACCAGAGCTTAATTTTGCAGAAAAAAAAGGTATGCTTTAGCCAGTAGATGAGTAGCTGGATCCTAGTCACTTCTACTCAGAGCTGAAGTATTCAAAAATAAAGTCTTTCCAGCCAAAACTGAGTGGCAATTTTTGTTGGAATGCCATAAATTACATTATACCTTATTTTCAAAACTATCCTTGTCATGTGGACTTTGTAATACGAAATGAGTGGGAAAACAGATAGACTTTAAAATATAGGTGGTCATCTTTTATGTGACATACACTTGTTTTGAGTGGGGCTGCTAATTGAATTACAGGTGTTAGGATTACAAGTGTTAACGTGGTGATCCCCTGTATGGGGTGGGAACACACAATATAACCTTCCCACAATATAACCCTCCATAATAGTTCACTTGGGACTAAATTCCAGCCATTTTTTTTAACTTGGTGGAAGTCATCTGTCTGTGATCCTAAATGTGTACCCACTGGGATACTGATTGAAAACATCAGTAAGGGTTGCATGGGAATGAATGTTCCTAGGAAAGGGCTGGGTTTGTGCGTTGCATACAATGGAGTTGTGGCAGAGCCTGTGAGAGTGGCTGTTTTCTTTGCATGCGTGGCAGTAACATGCCTTGTTATACAATAGATCTGCTCTGTGATGTATTTGATCTTGTCTTAGAATACAGTAGTTAGCAGGCTTTGTACCCTCTCAGTTACCCTCATGGCTGGGTCTTTTTGGAGTATAGTACTGTATTAAGTTAGCATTTGAAAAATGTAAAGTGGTAAAATCGAGGGACTGGATGGCATGTGTTGTAGTCTAGCTGATATTGGTGGTTTGTTAGTGGCAGAGATCCTGCATGTGACTTCCCAATCTGCTGAGTGCTGGCAACACTTTGCTCTCCCCTCCTTGCAGGGCCAACTTGTGCTGGCCAGTTAGCATCTGATTGCTTTGCACCTTTTAGAACTCTACTGGCTGGAGCTGCAGGAGAGGGGGAGTAAACACACTGCAGTCTCTCCTTCAACAGCAGCCAGGCTCTGGAGCCAGAGCGTTTCTGGTGGCTCTCTCGCTCCCGAGTAACAAAAGACAAACTTGTGGTTAACAAGACAGCCTGCCAGCTGCCTTATTATTTACCAGCCACACATTAGGTATTAAGTTGGTGAGTGGGGGGGGCACAGGGAGGGGGGCCATGGGAATGCCCCACATTGGGCTCTGCCTCTCTTAGAGCCAGCCCTGTATAGGGCCCACAATCTTCCCACTCAAAAATGTGCTCACTGTGTTTCACTTTCAAGGCTAGGAGATTCCGCTTCAGCTGGCCACTCCCATTTGCCTGAGCCAAGCCTCTCATGCGGAGAAATAAGCAGCCAAAGACATAGCGAGAGAGCACTGAGAGTGCCTCTGCCGAGGAAGTGCCAAAGAACCCTTTGCCTGTGTTGAGGTCCAAGAGAAAGCAGCTAATAAGGGGGGAGTCTTTGAGATGTGGATTCATGGGAAGAGCCAGACTGGGCCCTGGGACAGAGCTGTAAATTGACTGACTAAATGAACTAGGTTATAGGAGGATGCCCGGTTAGTGGCTGTAGCAAGGGAGCGGGAGTCTTTCCCCTGTTGAAGCATAGTGGCCAGTCCTAATTATGAGTTAAATCCCCAACAGATGATTTACTAAGAGCACAATCCTATGCTTCTCTACTCAGATTGAACAGGTGTTCAGTGGGACTCAGTCTTAGAAAAGAATTGCCACCTTAGCCTGGTGAGACTGGACGTCCTGCTGTTCCCAGAGCTGGGTGGTGGCATACAGGCTGTTCTTCACCTGACATGTCTCAGGTCGCTTGAGCAAGACTTGTTTGAACTTAAATGGGATCATAGCTATCAGAGTGGTAGCACATTCTTTGCACATGTAATCTGTGGCATTTTCAGGATGATCTGGGGAAGAAACCCCAGAGAATGGATGCCAGTCAGTCGGTCAGTATAGACAACACGGACATAGAGGATCCGTTGATCCAACTCATGAGCGCAGAGCGGGCGGCAGCAGGGAGGCCAGCAGAACCTTCCAGTTACGAGGAGCAGTGAGGCTTGCCCCTCCCCCATTCCATAGGCTGCAGTGAATCTTTGCAGCGGGCCTTCAGCAGCGCATGGCAAGGGAGAACGCTGTTGAAGTGGCCCAGTATTGGCAAATGGTATCTAGTTTAACCCTTTATTTTATTCTAAAAATATATTTTGATGTATGTATAAAATTATATTAATGTAGGTGCTTCCGATACGAAAGAAGAAAGTGCATTGCCTTCAGCAGCTGCTTGGGCCAGAAAGGAGGCCAACGAAGGCAGTGCGGGTGAGCCCTTTCACAAGGCTACAGTACTCTTGGGGGATAGGAAAAGAGCCATTGGCAAAGCCATTCTTGGCAAAGCCATTCCCCCCCCCCCCCGCTTGCATCCTTTCTCCAATAAGATTTCTATATAGAAGCAAAGAAAAGCCACTTACATTGTCCAAGTATCTACGCAAGTTGCGGTGTGGACTTAGTATTATATTTCTGGAGGTGGCACACCTTTCTCAAAGGTGGAAAGTGGATGCAGACCAGGTGGGGGTTCTTGTTGAGTAACTTTAGCTTTATCAGTCTGTCTGCTTGTCATTCAAAACACTGTCTTGCCCCATTAACTGTAGCTATCAATAATCAAGGCAGCCTTGAAATGCTCCATGCAAGACTCAACAGCAAGTTAGAAAGCAGGTTTATCCTTGCCTCATTTTGGGGCAGACAAGAGTAGCAAATGTCCTCTGCCCAAGATGCTGCATGTAAGCCAGAGTTGAATACACTGGGTTCGGGGAGGGGGCCAAATTAGATGTATACACAAATGTGTAATTTAATTCAGTTTTGTGCATTGTTTATATGCCTGTGCTCGTGAGGGATTGTGTGTGTGCGCATGTGCATGTCTATCTCAGAGGGGTGGCACACTGATCAGTTACTTCAGGACCCTTGGGGTCATCTGTAGGATCGTGAATGGTGTCACAACCTCTAAAGATAAATAATAGAATGAGTATTGCAGCGGAGGCTCCCATCTCAGACTAGCTTGAAATGGCTTCTGCCTATTTAGAGCCTGTGAGGAAAGAAGCATTTGGAGGCTCTGTCTCAGATGAAAGAACACCTTTCCCAAATGAAGTTATTCTCCTCTTCAGCAGGATTGTTCTGCCTGCATTGACAAAGCCGTTTGGGAGAAGACAGAGTTGCCCACTTGTGGACATATTGAGCATTACTGGACTAGGGCTGAGAAGCCCCCCTCTTCAAGTCTATTTTCAGCTATTAAGCTCACTGGGTGAGCCTCAGGACAATGACTCTCTCAGTGTAATCTATTGCATAGGGTTGGTTGTGAGGATTTAAGCTTGGGGAGAGAACTACGTATGCTGCTCTGAGCTCCATGGAAGAAGAGTGGTATAAAAGGTGCAGCAGTTGGCATAGCTTAACCTAATAATTTATTTGGGGATTATCTTAAGAGTCAATTCCCACATTCCATTTTAAGTCATAGGAGTGAACATGGAGGTAAATTGGAAGTTATTTAGCAGCGGTTGACATTGTAACCTTTGGAGAAACCCAATTGGTGAGCTTCTCTCTCTCTCTCTCTCTCTGTGTGTGTGTGTGTGTGTGAGTGTGTGTGTGTGTGAGAGAGAGAGAGAGAGAGAGAGAGTCTGTTAACATTTGAAAGTCTTTAAATTCTTAATGATCTGCAAAGCACTTTAAAGGTTTTCTTACTGATCTGCAAAGCTGGTCTTCTTTGGCAAACACTAGGGACTGACACGTGTTGATTACTTCAGGGTTGGAATCCACTTGGTGGGTCGCAACTTGATGTCAAGTGGGTGGTGGAAAGCTGGGATTAGCCATCTTGGAAGTTGCAGACCTTACTCTTGCTATATTCCTTTTGTGAGTTTGAATTTTCAAGTGAAGTTTTTTTTTTTTTTAAATGCCAGTTTGCATTCCAGGAGTGTCATTTTATTATGTCACAATAACAGTACTTCCTGTTTGATGTCACTACCAGCTATGACATCATTTCAAGGTTAATGACATTGCTTCCAGTGAGTCCCAACATGAGTGCCATTCTAAAAAGTGGGTCCAAGTTGATTGTACTAGGTTCTTGGCTTGTAGGCTCAAATCCTGACAGCAATGCTGTGTGTGTGGGGCGGGGGGGGAGAGGACTCAGGTGAAGTCAGCAATGCAGGTGGACAGGAGAACTCAGATTTGCAAGTAAAATTTGAGTATGTCATTTATCATGACAAACCATCAAATCCAACTACAATACCCAAAGGGACATCTGTGACATGTGAAGCCTGTTCTGAATAGTCTTCTTTTCAGCTCCAATTAGCACACAGGAAAGAGAACACACCTGTTATACTGATTATTTGTATGGTTTTTATAGCATTTTCCGTGAGCCGAATGTTCATTAGTGCTTATCTAGTCTGTTTTTAAAACACTCCATGAGACAAAACTCTTTTGAGAACAGTTGCATCTTTCTTCCTTTGAAAACACCAATTTTGTTTGAGCAGGAAGGAACCTCCAAATTAATTCTGGAAATATCACACCCTCCAAAGGAATAATTTCCTTCCCCCTTTAACTTTCCTTCACATTCCTGAAATTGTTCTGCCTGAGTAGGACAGCTTGGTTACAGTTGTATGGCCCTTTGGGATGTGCAAATAAAATTTTGACTATAGGATCAAATCTTGCAAAAGATTTACAGAAGAGTCCTCTTGCTAGCTGAATCCAGTTAATGGACAAATGTTTTAAACCATGCCGCATATTCTCACATTGCAATAGTGAATCCCATTTGGGTGATTGTGCTACTTGCACAACTTCATTACATAGATTCAGGCAATCTGTTGCATAGCTATGAAGTGCACCCAAACCGAACAGCTTAAGACTTTTATGGTGTTTGCAGTTTAAGAACACAGAAGCGCTGCCTCTAGCGTTGTTCCGATTCTCATTTCTGGATTTTAATCCAGAAGCTTTGATGTTCACATGCATCCTACCAGCAAAAGCTGGACCATTCACTTGTTCTTATAGGCACTTCCATAAGCACACAAGAAGCTACTTCTCTTATTACAGTTCGTGGAGACAGTCTGGTGGAACTCCCTGTACACATCAAAACTAACACGAGGCCTATGATAGGGGCAACACATTACATTCATTCAAGCAGTTTCGCAATCACAGGGATAGAAGGCTTAGATGCTTGAAACTTGATGCTATTTATGTACACATAATTCTTCCCCCCCCGTCCCAGCAACATTTTTCTCATAAAAAGTAGAGATGAGACCATCATACAAATTATTTTTATTGACATTGTAAGAAACATTTTATTTCTTGTTACAAAAGGGCTAAGTGGTTCTGAAAGCCTAAGTACAGTTGATATGTACACAGTGCTACAGACCCTTCAGACTGATCTAAGGCTCAAAGACCATCAGATCATAAATGCAGGTTTATCAAATGAAGTCCACTAAGGTCTGTTACATCTGAACACTAGTCCTACTGTATGTAAATGTATTTACACATTTTTTAAAAAAAGAGATTACAGTTTTTATAAAAGTAAAAAAACAAAAAGCTGAGGTGGGGAAAAAATGCACATTTTTATCTTACACGTCTGAAGACTGACAACAGATAAGCTCCCAACAAGGACATTCAATTCCTACATGAACAGTAACATGTGAATGCCCAAAATTCACAAAACAGCATTCAGACAATCTTATTAACAGTGGTATGTGCTATTATGTAAGCATAGCCTTATAGCTAAAATTTGGCACTATTTCTTGGTCCCCTTCTCACTATCTTTTTGTCTGTTTACCAGATCAACTTAAAATAAGGCACATCCATTGCAGGAATAGAAACACTGTTATTGAACGGGACTGGTCAACACGTATAGCTTGTAGAATGATTTATAATTTACCCAATATCCTTTTAGAACTGCTGAGAAAGGAAATCACACTTCAGACAAAAATAACCAAATAATTAAAAAAAAAGTTTAATACATAGTACCATATCAAGACTTCCCTTCAGCAAGAAGTCTAAACAGCAGTTTTGATGTACAACTTCATAGCGTTGGGTTCCAATCCTTTCCGGAATGCTGCAAATCCTAGCCATTCAGAAGTAGGCCCCATTAACTTCAATAGGAAGGTGGGGGAAAGGGTTCCACTGGGAAAATTTTAAATGGAGGTTAGTTAAGGACAACAAAACACTACCTTTAAGAGTAAACAGTGGCCACCACTACCTCTGTTACCACTACCCTGTGTTGCTAAAATATGCTTCAGTGGAAGAAAACAAGGATTTGTAGCAAGGTTTTCCTTTCCCAGTTCAGCTTGCTGCCATTAAAATCTCAGAGCCAGGATACTCAATTGGATTTTGCCCACTTCATCTGTGTTGCTCTCCCGTGCACACAGCTAACAAAGTCATGCGGTGGTGATTATTAGGTGTAGCATATGCCAGACAAGGCTGGATTATTTGGAGGGATGCAATTGATTTCCCCCTTTTTGAAAGTGTAGTTTAGTTGGGGAGTCAAACCAAACCCAAATCCCAAAACCAGAGAGGATTTTTTTCAGTGAATCAGAACTGAACCTGAAATGTCTCAGTTGCCTTGAACCACAATGAGCACCAAACCCCTAAACACAATAACGGTAACACATAGTTTAACAACAGTCAGACTCTCAGAATTCATTGGATGACTCATGTTTTGTCTTCCCCTTTTTAAAAAATCCACTGCTTGCATTTTAATTGTAAAAATAACATTTCCCCCCCTCAGGTTAAATAGTTACTGGATTCAGTGTGTAATAGTTACATTGCAAACAAAAAACATCATTCTGCATGAAATGTATTTGAACTGATTACTAAACAACTTTTCAAAATTAATGTCTGAATCAGAAGTGAACCTGAGAATTAAAAAATGATCCTGAAACTGAACCCAGATTTTAAATGATTTGACTCCCTGAGTGTAACCTATTCTGAAAGTTACGGGCATGTAAAATAAACTGTAAAGCAGCAGAAAATATTGTACTAACATGAGTACACCAAGGAGCTTAATTCCATGGACCACCTAGGAAATTAGTGTAAACAGGAGGTCTCTTACAGTGCTCCTGAAAGAAGTGCACCCCTCTCTGTTTAAGAAGCCTCCTAGATAAGGATGTTCCCATAACTGTGGCAGCTCGCAGCGATGACTTGGGTGTCCTGACATCAACTGGAGTTCAGAGGGGAGTAAGCTTCACATGTACACTGCAAGACTTGAACTCTCCCTACCGTACTCTTAACTGCACCCCGCCCCACACAACATAGCCCAAGCCTAACTTGGGAGAATATTAGTAGTGGCTTTTGGTACGGTGCAAGGAGTTGCAGTGCAAAAACAAATCAATTCAGTGTGCACATAGAAGCTCACCACCCTCTCTGATTCTAGCTGTGATGTGCAGGGAATATGATCTGACTTGGTGATGTTTTTATTACAGTGTATGGTTGGATAGTTACTAATTCTAAAATGAAGGCTACTTTAGCATTTGCTACTTTAAAGTACCAGTTATCTATTTCTGATGGTCATGAAAAGGGTAGGACAAATAAATATATTTATTTTCAGTTGGATGTACTGATACCATGGATACAAATTTAATGAGGCATCTGCACTGAGGAAAAAAATACTGAGTGAAGCCCTTATAGGCTATAGTTTTACAAGCACCTACCAATTTACAATTAAGTCCCCACCAACATCCAATGTTTTCAGAAAACAGAAAATCTTAAACTCCAAGTAGGGTCTTTTAGCTCTTTTTTTTTTTAGTGTTGGAGCTGCTGCAGTTTGCACCCCTCTCACAAAGCTTCAGCAGCTATTCTGGAAGATCTGTGCTCTCTGGGTCAATGCTGATAATGGTAGAAGGTGCTTTTAGGGTTAGCCCCATGTGTTGGATCTGCTGATGTTACCAGAATCATGAAGGAGGAATACACACACTGCAGTAGCCCCACAGGTAACACCGGAAGGGGCCCTAAGTTAGAAAAATCCAATCCTCCTGAATACTCAATGACCAGCAGTTGTAATATAGAATCTAAGTACCTTCTATGAGGAAATGTTACTCTGTGTGATTGAAAATATTACAATAATTCAGGGCCCAACCCTATCCAACTTTCCAGCACTGATGCAGCTGTAATGCAAGGTACCTTGAGGAGGCCACAGTGACTGCTTCCCCACTGCAGGATTCAGCTCCTGTCCTGTTAGCATAGCTATATGGGCGCTGGAAAGTCAGACAGGATGGGGCCTTCAGGGTGGATAAAAATTGATGATTTTAAAAAAAGCAAGCTTTTTTTTAAAATTGCTGTTAAGTTTCTCTTTTAAAAATTATCTGGTTTAAAATGAAATCTAAATGTAATGCAAATATATAAGCTCTTCTTTATTTATGACTGCCTTGCAAAAGATTGCTTTTTCCTGTGAAGAAAGACCTGTAGGGAAAACAGCTTCCTCCGTCTTCCTGTGGCACTATTTTTCATGTACAGTACTTATCTTGTGGCTTGATCTGGGGCTCCAGGGACTACTGGCAAAGCACTGAAGATGTTCACAATCTGGTTAGATGACCTATTGTATGCCTAGTAACTACCTGACTACGTGCTTCAGAAGTCAGTACTCTTATTTATAATGCTAGCTACCAAAGACCATGACAATTTTGCTTGTTTCATTGCAAACTCTGATTTTCATAGTCACTATTCCTTGCTTCCGGTTGAAATTATTCACTTTTCTGTGGAGTGGAATGAGATGGGGTTATAGCAGTAATGGGAAACTTAAAAAGTATATTCTGATGTTCTAGAATGATTCTATGCAGTTTTAAATCAATGTATGTTTATGGTTATGCTACCTAATCAGTATGCACTTTTATTTAGGATGTATCTATATTAGCGGTTCTCAAACTTGTACAAGGAAGTTGAGAACCACATAAGTAGCTGTGGGGGAGGGGCTAAGGCAGCAACGCGATCCCCCGGATCACACACTGCCCCCAGGGACGAAAAGATAAATAGCGATGGGAACCCATTTCCAGTTTCATGATTTAAAACAAAATTGGACTTGGGTTCCAATTGTTATTTTTAGCCTTTCTTTCTTGGCAGAAGTGCAATCCTGGGGATTTCATCACTGCCATTCTCCCCCTCCCTGTCCTTTACAGGGGCACTGATCTATATAATAAATATTTATAATTTAAATCAATGATTTAAGTTATTTGTTCCCTTGATGATTTAAATTGCTTTATTTTTTTAAAAAAAATCCACAGTGCAATAAGATTCACTGTTTTAATTAATCTATGTGCTGCTCATGTATTTTCCTGTTACAAGTTCAAAAGAAAGCATGGTATCAATATAGTAAATAAAAATAAACAGGTTTGTTTAATTCCATGCAGAATCTCCATGTCAGTGCCTGATAGGCACATGTGTTACTGTCCTAGATATCCTGGACACATAGTAATTTGTTTTCAAATATTACAAGTTACTGGTGCAATGACATTACAGAGAAGTTGTTGTTTTGTGGCCACTGTGTGCCTTAGAAGACAACAAAAACTGTTTCCAGTTTGGGGCACCATGTTTTAAAGAAAGACATTGATAAACTGGAATAAGTTCATATGCAGGTGACAGATGATGAAGGATCTGTAAATAAAGTCCCTTGAGGAAGGAGTTAAAAGATCTTGGTATGTGAAGCCTGGGAAGAAAGGATTTCCTGTAGACAGACCAAATCTGTCAAGTATCTGAAGGGCTGTGACATAGAAGAAGGGGAAGGCTTGCTATCTGTGGCTCCTCAGGGCAAAACTAGAATGAATGGGTTGAAATTACAGGGAAATAAATTTAGGCTGAACATGAAGAATTCCCTAACTAACTGCAAGAGCCACTGAGAGCAGCACTGGAATAATCTGCTTTGTGCAATACCTAGCTCTCCCTTGTTGGAGGTTTTCCAGCAGGGAGCTGGATGGCCACTTGCCAGAAATGCTATTATATAGGCAGCTGCCTGCCTTGAGCTCGGGGATGGGGCCTGGATGACTTTCAAGGTCCCTTTCAACTCTAATATTTAGGAGTCTATGAAATGGCTATGTGAAAATATCGTATCATCTCAACTGCCTCATCTGTTCAGTGAGAGAGTTCGGACCAGAGCATCTCCCAAGTCTTTAACTAAACAAACCTGGCATTTCATAATGATGCATTAAAGTAGCATGGCTGTTTGTTTAACTTTAAGGGTTTAGCGTTTCTGTCTTTTGAAGCCCGTTGCCCTTCAGAGTAAATAGCAACTATCATCTTTGGCACAGACCACCATTAATGTAGATCAGTAGGAGCACTGATTACTGAACGTAATGGCAACTTCTATATCCCAAAAGCAACGCTGAATTTAAAAATTGGAAACAACCTGCAAAATACTTTGCATAATCTTTGTTATTATGCATGTTCTGCTAGTGAACTCCCTAACACCTAGTGCTCCTGAGTGCCCAAACCTTGTGTTGCTTGCCTGCCCTCCACCAAAACGGACGCTGCTATACAGGGCAGGGGAAGCAGCCGCAGATCTTGGGGTGCCTGGCGGAACCCTTTCTGTCAGGTGCTTACACTGCTGCTGCTGTCAGTAGGGAAGCCCAGCACCCAGTGGCACGAGCCTCCCCTCTGGGTCCTTTCACCTCCCAGCCACCACAATGTGCCGTATGGCACATTTGCAACAGTCGTTGCCCAGGCAGAACACGCACATGAGCAACAGTCCCCAAGTGGTGGATCGGGCTGCGAATGTGCTTTGCAGGGGGAGGCAACTGCTGCACCCTTTCCCATGTGACATCCTGGTTTGCCTTGGCCTGGTCTGTTTCTTCTCTCTGCTTGAAGTAGTAGAAAGCTGATGGGTGGAGGGCCTTGTATGGGATATGCAGTTGGTGAAGCTCTTGCCCCTTCCTATGTTTCTGTGAATAACACTTAACAGTAAATCTTCAAACCATTAAACGCTACCACTCCCAACAGGACTTTTGTGAGACAATAGCCCAACGGTCCAGTGCTCAAGTCTACCATTTACTGAACCCCATGAGACTCCAGTCAATGTGTGCCTATTATCAGGAATATATTCTGAATGATACAACTTGAGTTCCTAACCCCGTTAGATCAATGCACGTTATACTAAAGTCCTTGCCAACAATGTGAACTAAACCTTGCTTAAAAGTGCAATTTGGGTTAAATTAAAGTCTCGTACAAGAAGGCTTACAATAAAACATTACAATAATATTCATACCTACAGGTATTCAAGTTTGGCCCCATCTGTGACAAAAAAACAACCAGTGAGTTTATTTACACAATGGTATTTTGTAAAGAAATGTCAATTTTTGAAATAAGAAATGGGCCTTCAGCGAAATGCACCTTTAAAAAAGGATATCTGAATGTTTCAAAATTATTATTAAAATATATTTTACTTCCTCAAACTAAAGCAGTGGTTTCAAAGCTGTGTTCTGAGGAATCCTGGAATTCCTGACATTCCTCTATACTAAGGAATTCCTTAGAGGTTCCTCAGTGAGAAAATCAATAATGGCAGTCAAACTTCCCCGAAAGGCATCTGGTTCACCACCACTGATATTCCCCTGCATTGTACAATGTGTTATCTGGTACACTTTCAGTTCCTGCAGGGCAACTGGGAGGACCCACAGGTGAGGCCTGCACTCTGCATGAATGTATGCACTTGCAAACATGCCTCAGAATCTTCTGGAACTCATGGGAGAGATTCTGCTGCAGATCAGCCAATGTGGAAAGGGCTCCCTGAAGGTAGAATGTCTGAAAGATGCCAGTCTAGCACAACAAAAATATCGCAAAGTTTTACATAACTTTTGGTATAAAATTAATTGTACATTTCTTTTCAAGCTACTGACTCATCCTGATCCACGAGATTTGCATGGGAGTAGTGCTCAGGAGATGGAACCCAAAACTCCAACTTCATTTATATGCTTTGTACATTTTGCGTAATAATTTTGTGCCTACATGTTTGAAGCCAGTTGTACACAAATTCTGGCAAAAGCCATACCAGATTGTACTTTTTAAGTAGCAAAAAGTTGTAACATCATTCAGCAGACCTTTCTTAAAAATAAACCAACATGCACATCACACATTTACATTGGTTTACAATTACAAAATAAAAATAAAGGAGGATCAAACAAACATTTAAAAATAAAACAGGGAAGTGTGGGTGTAACAATACTGATTCAAAAATGAAACGGAAGACAGTTTCTCCCTAGAACACTTTAGGGTTTTTCAGAGTCCTTATTCCATAAAAGGAATATACTTGAAACACATCCCGTTTAAGAGAGATGAGACTGCTGAAGTCCTTAAAACAACCATTAAAAAAACAAGTTACTTTTTAAAACCTTTCTTCTTCTTCTAAGTTGTTTTTGTCTATTGCATAACAGCAAGAAACTTGCTTTCTTCTGCAAGTGAGGTCAACAGAGAATTCATGTCCCCAATAGCCATGTTGGTTGTGCTTATGGCCATAGCTGGGAATGTAAGAGACGCTCGAGGGGTGGTGAGGCGAGAGGAATTGTGGGAGAGATTCTGAATTATGCTGGGACTTAGGGCTCCTGAAATTAAACTGGCATGGTCACCATCATCTATGATGGCATCAAAATCAATCTGCACACTTTCAAGGCTGCTGGCATCAATGCTGTCAACCGTGCTTGTCACCTGGTTGGCCCCTGGGGAAAGAAGCTCTGAAGAATTTGCATTACTAGTCCCCTGGAGCAGGCAGTTAGCTTCTGAAAGGGGGAAGGTTTTCAGAGCTTGCTGGCTAAACCCTGCGGTTTGGTCATATAACTGACCAGAGTAATTCTGCACATTAGAGCAGAACTGTTGTGACTGACCTTGAGATTCTACCTTGATGCCATTAACCCTGTGTGGTTGGCTGGCTTCCCTTACATGTCCTTGTTGCCGCACCAGGTTATTATTGAATGTGTTTTGCCACCTACTACCAGAGTAGCTGGCACAGGGCTGGTAACCTTTGGCTGTCACCAAACCTGATGGCTGGATTCCAACATGGTGAGATGTTGGCAGACAATTCTGTGGCCCCTGATAAAGGCTTGTTTGTGAGGGAGCTGCTACTTGCTCTAGCATCATTTTATTGGAATGATTTATTTCTTGATAGTGACCAACTTCATCACCTGACTGACTGTGAAGGTAGTCCTGAACAGCCGCATTTCTGCTCTGCATCCTGTTAATTACATTGGCAGATTGCTCATCTGACACCATAGGGTAGCCAAAATTTTGAAGGCTTCCATTAGTTGGCATGAAATTGTTTCTCAACTTTTGCCCTTGAATCACCATGTCACATGTATTGTCCACAGGTTGTCTGCCAATGCTTTCACCAAATAGCTGTGCCTTATTTGACTGCACATGGTAAGAATGATTGCTGTCATTGTTATTCATGGTCATGTTTTGCTGTAAACTGTCAGCACCATTGTTGTCCAGAAGATGCTGGTAACCATTTTGTTGGGTCACACCATTTCTCTCCAGTCCATGGTGCTGCTGTTGGACCACCATATTACTGTAGAGGCCTAAGATTTGAGTTTGCTGGATCATTGACCGTTGCCCACATTTTAATTTTGAGGGAGACAGGTCCGAACTTCCTGAGCTTACTTCATTCCACTGAATTGGCAGATCATTTTTCCTGGCCTCAGAATTGACTGGTGGAGGGGACTGGTCAAAGCTGTTGTTGTTCCCCATTACTGAACTGTGATGTCCTTTAGAGTTGTCTAATCCATTGTTTGGCAGTTGGTTGTACACACCCTGATTCTGAGAATTCAAATATTGGACCACGTCATCTGGTAGAAGATCATCATCATTTAGATTGCCATCTGCTTCCATAGTAGCAGCCTCCATTGCTGCATTCTCAGAAATACTTG
The DNA here is from genome assembly GCA_029204185.1 of Lerista edwardsae. NCBI lineage: Eukaryota > Metazoa > Chordata > Lepidosauria > Squamata > Scincidae > Lerista > Lerista edwardsae. The sequence continues at coordinate 9,158,015 of JAJKFI010000032.1, forward strand.
GAGGACAAGGGGAACAGAAGTTGCGGAACAAGCCACCATCAGAACGGGTATAGTTCTGAAGGATGAAGTTACGCTTTTCAGTGGATGGAGGCAAAGTGGGAGGGTTAAAACTATTGAGACTGTTGAAACGCTGGACTCTGGGAAAAGAAAGGTTATTAGAGACTGGTCTCACGGGATCACTAGCTCTCCTTGTGCCATTCCCCAACACATCATGAGGCAGTAAGTGTCTCCTACTGTAACCATTTGACCCGCCATCACTACATCTTCGAGGAGAATTCACTGGGGGCAGTGGTGACATTCCAGACTCCCTGCAATCACCCAACAGTGCCATTCTTGTTTTCAAGCTCATCCTCTCCATATGAGGCAGTGGCGTTGGTGGTGGTCCACCAGTAGCTGCTGCATATTTTGCTTTCAGCCTGTATTGCTGGGCAGGGGTAAGGCTGAGAAGACCAGGCAAGCCATCGCACTGGCTGACTTCGCTGGATCGCCTAGAAGCGTCAGTTGAAATGGGATCATAAGAATCAGCAACACTGACATTCTGAAGCCGTCCCTCTCCCTGGGAAGCATCGCTGGATCTCCGACTGGAGAAACAAGGTGAAATCCCAGAGGACCTACGGCTGCTCATGTAGGCTGAGCTGATTGTGCTAGTATTGCTGTCTCTTCTGTTCATCATGTTTAGCACAGTAATGTCCACATTTGTGAGTTCATTTTTGTTTGATAGAATCGGCATATTTCCTCCTAAACTGCAGCTGCTGCTTGACTGAGTACCTGGGAAAATGTTTTAAAAAAACCAAATACACCAATTAAAACTCATTTAAGAAATACATGAAGCTTTTATGATACGAAATATGTTATAGCATTTCAACAAAATGCCCTTATATTTTAAAGAATTAATAAAATTAGAAGGATAGAAGGGCCAACAACGTCCTTAGAGTCAGGCTCACAGATTCAAGAATTATACAGCAATGGGAATGCCAAGCTTATTGCCCAGGATCCAAGTATTGACTACACTGCTACACAGCATAAAGTGCATGACTTTATGCACTGTAGCCATTGTATTGGCTTGGTTCTCTGAGGCTGTAAAAGACTGCAGGTGAGGGCGAACGTGATTAAATACCACCTGATACAAAAAAAAAATTCACATTGGAAAATATCATGTAAAGGAGATGCTAGTCTGGAATCCTTCCCTCGGACATCTAGTTTTCTATGCGGAGGGAACCTTTCTCCAGAACTATTCAATTGTTTGAGCCACTCAATTGTTGCTTTCAGCTGCAGTCTGAAGTGGTAAGCTTGTACCTAACTTATTCTGAGATTCCATTTACTGAAACTATAAAAAGACGCTGTGTTTTGAAAGCTGGATTTTAATAAATTATATTCTAATTCAAACCAGACTAACAAATGAAAGAAAAATAGCAAAATAAATACTTAGGGAAACTTAACATTTAAAAACAAGAATTAAATGTATTTTGATTGATATTCAAAGAGACACTATTGCCTTGCCTTCAATAAAGTAAACAGTAATCCAAGTTATTTCCTTTAACATAGTTCCTTGTATTGGAATGAACTTCAAGGCAGATGCAAGACATACCACAGATAAAGTCATTGTATGAATGACTGCAGCTGAATATGTTATGCAACAGTGCTACTGAGGTCAAATATTTGGGCAAAATCAAAATTCTCCTGTAACAATACCCTCAGGCAAAATGGCTTTTTGGGTGCACTGTATTTCCTAACTGCAGTTGTGCTTGTGACTCATTCGTACAAGGTTTTGGACCAAGCTCCAGGAACTTTTTACTTTTCTATGACTAAAATAACTATAATTATAGTGTTCTCCTTGACATGCTACTTTCCTGTGTATTGGGACCATTTTTGGTATGCAGAGTACTCGTGTTCATGTGCAGTTTGAAATGGTGCAAGATTATGTAAGCTCAGCTCGAGCTTGCACTATTTGAATTTCTTAAACAAGGATTAATAGTACTCTTATTACCTTGAACCTTAGGATTCAAGGACACCCACTTGTTCTGACTGCTCTTAATTTTTTTCTCTAAAGATTTAAAGATCAGAAATTATGAGTTCTATCCAAAGCAAGTTAATCATGCACCATTGAAATTAATGGGACTTAGTCAAACTCAAGCCCCATTGATTTCAGTAGGAACTAGGCGCAACGAATCAACTTTCTTTGGATACAAGCCTATAGTGAAAAACAAATGGCATTAAATGAGCATATCTCACCATTTCCTATGAGAGGTGGCAAGATTGGGGCTTTGGAAGGTGGCATGGGGTTCAGTCTTGGAAGCACTCCATTGATTTGTTTCAACCTTTCTAGCTTGACTTGCTCCATCCATTTGGTCTCTGTCATATTCCTCCTGGCCTGTAAGCCAAGTGCTGTGGTTGCTGTGGAAATGGTAGAGTCCATGATAGGGGTTTCATCTATGACACTGAGGTCTCCTACACTACCTCTCCTGGTCAGATTAAGCTCGATCCCATTGTTGGAATAGGTGCTGATGGGGGACTGTTCGCTGCTGCATGTAGACTGACCACCAGGGCTTGGCTGAGATGTCTAGAACATAAAAGATACAGGAAAAAAGTATGATCAGGAGCAGAATTGGACAGATCCATTATATCGGGAGAAACGCAAGATGATACTGAATTAATGAATGAATGAATGAATGAAAGAAAAAGGTCCTTTGAAATAAACACAGTTCACTATTAAGATAAGTCTTACTGGGTCAGTCTAGTGATTCATCTAGCCTAACATATTACCCCTAAGAGAGGCCAGTAAAGTATGCTATAGATGAAGTATACAATTACTCAGGAGATGGGTGAAGTATTTGTATCCCACACAACCTTTTGCAGCTTCTAAATGTGGCACCTTCTGCAAGAGCTCACAAGTACTAGCTTACACTCCCAAGAAAGATCTGGACTTTTGTTACTGGAACAACACCTTTTCCCAACTGACACATGGCAAACCTCAGCTGAAAATGAGTGAAGTTCTGAAATCTGTTTTTGATATGGCATGCGATTTACTGCTCTAAATTTCACAAGGACAGCTCAAGACCTTGGGTATGCTGAAAGTATCTGAAGTATACTCTTCAGATCATGATCATTTACATGGTACAAAGCTCTGTACCGTCAAATCCCCATGAAATAGCCAGCCCATATAAACTGAATATTTAGAAAAGTCTCACCCCAAAAGTTGCACTGTCACCTGGCAGTGTTGCTTAACCTGCCAGAGGCACAGCATCCTCCCCTTGAGGTGCTGAGGCCAAGTGCCGACTGGCAGTGGCACTCCTTCCTCTCCAGGTAGTGTAAATGTGTTTTATGGCATGTTTACGACACCCAGTGCCTGTGGTACACAACTACCTCTGGCGCTGCTTCAGGACTGGGACTTAAATGTCCTCACGATGCAGTCAAAAGGATTCCATGCCGCAGAGAAGCATAACATCAACATAAGCTAAAATATTACCTACTGCACTCATTACCTTGAAGGTTCTTCTCCACTATGACTCACAGCAAAATCTACTTTTCCTGTGAAAACTAATAGTTTTGTATCTGTGATAATGACCTACCAGAAGTAAATAAATTCCCCTCCCACAAGAAATTCAGAAATATGTTTCGTAAAGTTTATAATGTTCTGGTTGCTGTAAATAAATCCATAGCCTTTTCATATAATCAGTACAGCCTCACCTGAAAAAAAACCTTAGGAGACACAAACATTTTAGGAGGTCTTCCTAATTGAAACGTATCAGCTGGGTATCACCAAAATTCCCTTATTAAGACCAGCACTGTATGTAATGAAACATAAATTCTGAAAAAAGCTGAATTGCAAACTGTACAAATTATAGAAACTGAGCAAATGTGCATAAGTTATTTCATTTGGCATATTTACTATGCTGAAATTTTTATTTTATTTTTTTCTGGTTTTGTTGGTCATAGAGAGGAGAAGGAGTTATGCAGGATGCAGAAGCTCCGCCCCAAACATTGTAATTTTATTTAGGCACTTTTTCTGTTTTAGCCGCAGACTTTCAGATTAACTTCACAAGCGTAGGGCTGTTTTTAAAATGAAAGCTAAAATTCTTGCTAATGTTCAGTGCCATATTTGACACAATTTCTAGCCAATTGCAAAATCCCAATATATACACGACCCAGACTACCACATGCAAAATAATTTTGCTCTCAAGAACAGCCTCCTATATAGAATGTAGTTGTTTGGCTTCTGAAATACCTATCAGCCTATCTGTATAATATTCACTCTGTTTGTGAGTGAATTTTTTTTTAAAGAATCCAGAATGCCTTAATGTTTTTTACAAAATGTTTCTAAAAATATGTCCCATCATTGGGAAACATGCCAGTACAGTATCAAAAACATACAAGTGCTTTCAGGATCAGTAGCAATAAAACAAAGATGTGAATTTTATATTAGCTCTGATTGTTGGCATTCAGCTGAAAACCTCAGAGGCAGTATTTAAATGAATTAGTTTACAATTAAGCCTTGGTGGGGCAGTTACTGTAACCAGCAATTTCATGCTTGTTGGATCAAAAAGGTTGAGGGTCAGAAGCCTGTTCTTGTAGCTCATAAATAGTTGACAGCAGTTCATTCACAAGACAAGAATGATCACAGATATGTAAGTGAACGTGTTCATTTTCATGTAGCATTAGACTTAGACCCGGTCTAAACAATATGTCTGCCACACTAACAGCACAAAAATCACACAATTTAATCATGAAAGTTGAAAACAGAAGGAAATCACCCATAATAATGCATATAAATCAGTGGTTCCCAAACTGTGGGTTGGGACCCACCAGTGGGTTGGGACCTGATTTCTGGTGGGTCGTGAAACTAACAAGCTGATAGCTAACAAGGAAATGGAGCAGCATGTGTGCTTTAAGTAATTAGTTAACTGTGCCTCAGTCCACTTCGAAGGGCAAGCCAAGGGAACACAATGACACCAGACTGGTTCTGATGCGATGAACACATGCTGCAACAAACTGAAGAAGAAAAAGTCTTCCCTCCCAAGTTGACAAGGAAAATGTATTGAGTCTTACAGAAAGTGAAACTGAGCCACATGTGTGTGAATAGGCAAATGGGCCTTGGCTCTTAACAAAGATCAGGCAGAACGCAAGGCCACCAGAATAGTCCCAATTCAATGAACATGGATCTCAACAAACACTCCAGAAGGTGGTCCCTCCTCCCAAAGTAAAAAGGATAAAAACAGAAGCTTGAGTGGCTCGTAAGCTGAAACTGTTTTGTTTTGCTAGGTGGGTCCCTGATAGCGTCATGTTAAAAAGTGGGTTCCCTGTGCCAAAATGTTTGGGAACCACTGATCTAAATGATTCAAAATATCACCTGAATAAACAAAAAAAATGTCACTGAGACCGGGTCTTAAATTTTGTTGTATTTCATGTTATTGGTTGTAAAATGTCCATTTTATTATCATTGTGAATGCATTGGATGAAATGTGCCCCTCTGAGAATGACCCAAATAACAAGCAAATGATTATTAAAAGTAGCGGAGAAGTTAAAATCCCCTCACCTTATTACCCACTGTCCTTAGGAAGACAGAACAAGTCATTAAAGAGCATTAGATAGAAGAAACAATGGATTAGTATAATAACCAAAATAAAATGTCAAATCACAAAACAAGAAGAGAAACACTCAGATAATATGTTTAGTATGTTCATTTCATTTGCTACATGGTTCCTAAATTGTTTAAGCATTTTTTTTCAGTCACCGAAATTACCAATTTACAGCACAATCCTAATCTTGCGCTGGAGCTAGCACAAGGTTTCCTGCACTTCCAAGTGTTACAAACATGCCCCAAGGAACACTTGCACCTATTCAAGCAAGGCCAAATCCATTCCCTGTGCCGGCCGGCATACAAGTAACTTACCCTAGACTGCAGTACAGGCCATGCAGCCTAGCTGTGGTAGAGCAATTTAAGATTAGACTGCCAACACTTCAACCTAGATAGGAAATAATTCTAATATACTTTGAATGCATACTGAGAAAAAGGTAAATGCCAATGATTCTGATGAAGTTTCTGATTTGGGTCAAAAATTGCAGATTGAGCCTGGTGTTTCCAAATATTAAATACATTTTCCATTCATTTCAATGGAGATAGCTAATTTGTTGCACAAGCAGCTCAAAGCTCTCTCCATATGAGTAGGATATCACTGTGTACACTAAACTGTGAAATAAATTTCTAAATCATTTGCCAAATAAATGTAGCAAATTTTATGACAGGCACATCAAACATATTGCCCATAGTCTATGAATCTTGAATTTTAAATTATTACCTAACTTCCACTTAACTGACAAATTTGTGTCTGGGTTATGGGAGTAAATGGTAGCTTCTTCATATAATTAGATTCCAGAGAGTAGGGTTCTAACTTAGCCACTTCTCATATTAAGCCTCCTAAATACAATTTATCTGAATGGCACAACTACAAACATGTGGATGATCCCAACTGCTAAAACAGGTGTGTGGTTTCTATAAGTGTACAATGACACAAAATCTCACTGGGGATACTTGGTTAATATTACTAACCAGGCACTGGTAATAACCAAGGACAACTGCATGAAGGTTCTACTATTCTCTAATTCAAATCTGAATAAATTTTGGATTTGAAGTTCTTTGAGATTAACAACTTGTATGTCTTGGACTCTATGCATTTTTAATATGCAGGTTCACAAACACATCCAGGACAGTAGAACCCATCACTTTCTCCCTTGTTTGTCACATCTTTCACCAAAACAAAGTTGGAAGAGGTGAATGCTCAAAGATCTAGTGAGGCAGGTGCAAATGGCAAAGTCGAGATGCAAATCATGTGAGAATTCAGCCCAGCCTAACTACAAATAGTTTCCCATTCTGTTTGATTTCCATTTGTCTTATGCTAGGTTAGACCTGCTAGAGAACAATTTCTCCTCATTCAGGCTGAGTGTATTCTTGAGAAAAAAGAGGAAGGTAAAGCTGCAGTATCTGACAATGTGTTTATGAACCATCCATGAAGAGGAATTTTAAAAGCATGGGATATTGCATACCATTGGCTTTTCCGACTTGACAGCTTTAACTTGGAGGCATTCTTCACGCTTTGAGGTAGTGTTGCTGAGGTCTTTTTGCTCACCAGCTGCACCCTGAGTCTGATGGCCTGGGGATCTGGATTGAGAATGACTGCCCTGATCTCTTGGTGGTGGATGCCTTGGATGGACGTCTCCACGCTGTTTCTTGGTGACATGTGCCTCAGGGCCATGCACAGTCTTCACATGCTTTCGGAGAGAACTGGGGTCCGTGTAGCGCTTTGTGCAGCCTGGGATCTTGCAAACATAAGGTTTCTGTAAGTGAAAAAAAAGTTTAATACTGGTGTCCAGTTCTTTCATGGAGAATTTAAACAATACTGTGTTATATTACTGATATGCTCAACCCTCACAGATAATGACTCTTGCCTATCATTGGATGGCTGGTTGGTCCTAATGCCAGTTTCTAGCAAGTTTCTAGCAAGTACGCCTCAGCTCAGCATCAGCAGATTTAAACTGGCTTAAATCCAGGCACTCCAGCCTTCACTAGTCAGTGGGCTGCCTGTACCATTTTTATAGCAATTTAGGGCACAATCCTAACCAACATTCCAGCACTGACATAATGTACCAATGGTGCATTTGCTGCATCCTGCAATGGAGTAGTAGTCATGGAGGTCTCTTCAGGGTAAGGAAATGTTTGTTCACTTGCCTCAGAGGTGCATTGCCCTTACCACAGTGTTGAAAGTAGGTTAGGATTGCACCAGTGGTGTCATTCAAATGATTTAGGAACAGGAACTCACTTTTTAGTTCAAATTCAAATGTTGAGAAAAAAAAAAAACACCCGGAAGCAGCCACGGAGCCCGTTAGGATCCGGAACGCCCGTTCTGGTCTGTTGCCCCTGAATGACATCACTGGATTGCCCCCTTAGTGTTACAAAGCATAAGCATGCTTTCTCATGAAATCAATTTCCTACTGGGAGAAGTATTTGTTTCCAGTGAGGAAGGTAGATTTACAGCCAAAAGGTCCAATCCTAAGGAACCCAGCACAGGCAGTACACTCATACCTCTGGCACTGGATGTTGGATACAGTGGTGGCCATTTCAGTGCCGCTGTAACCCTGGGGGCTGGGGAAGCATAGGATGGGACTATGCATCTAACTGAACACAATGGACTTAAAGGTCCAGCCTGTTTATCCATGGATTCGGGACCTGTGATTTTGACTAACTGTGAGTTCCAAACCTATGGCTGGACTCACTAAAGGCCACCCAGACGTGACTGGAACCTTCTTCCGGTTATGTATGGGAGGCTTTCTGAAATGAAAACTGGAAGTTATCTTTAAACTGATCTGGCTGGCATTCAGAGGCTTTGCACACTAGCGTATGGCCTCTGCAGGCCTCAGAAGATCTCCCAGATGCAATCGGAACACGGTCTGGGAGGGCTCTGCCTGGCATTGCACAGTCTCTGCAGGCCTCAGAATAGCTCTGGACAAGACTGGTTCTGGTCATGTTCAGAGCCCCTGTGAATCCACAACCCGCATATTTCATTATCTGTAGGTTTCAGTATCTGCAAGGGATCTGGGAACGGCTCCCCCCAGATACTGAAACTCAACTATACTTCTGAGTAAAATAAGTAACACAATTTCAAAACACCTCTACCTATTGGTTTTGTTGCCACTGGCCTCTGACCAGCCAATATACTAGAAAATAGAGAAAGCTGAGAATGGTAAAGGTACTAGAAAATCTGCTCAGTCTGTGTTTCTGACAGACTATTACTAAATGAAGATGAACTTGTTGTGTTTCTCTTCCACCAGGAGGAGTCCTGAGAGAAGAATAATTGAACTCAGAGATGAGAATCTTCCCCATGATAATTCTCCATAAGCCCCAGAAAATAGTACAAGGATGCAGTTGTGAGAAGGGTATTTTTAAGGTGGAAACAAGGAAGATAAGTCTAGAATAAGAACATGCAAAAACACAATATAGAAGTTTTCAGTATGAAAAACTGTACATATAAAAGTATTTGGGAAGAGACATAAATCTTTAAAACGATTCACAGTGCAAAGTTCTCACTGTCTGCTTAGGTTTCTTCAGATGTAAATTCATTAGTAAAAGCTCAAGGAGTTATCACTGCTACTGACTAACCAGTAGATGTCACTAGTAAACAACACTCAAATTCTTCTTAGGGTGTTATTCTCCTATTTATACAAAAATTTTGTATAATCAATCAAATGAATCAATTCATAGTGTTTATATACTGCTTTTTCAACATGGGGACCATCTTTCAGAAATTTTGCAGAAATGTTTATTTTTGCTCTTAATATACAGGCTAGCAAATTAACAAGTTAACCACTCAAAGCAACGTATGTATTCTCCCTACTATGTATTATCCAAAATCAGGGGAAATGACATATGCAAATTGGTCCTGTCTTATTCAATAATAAGCAGTGGATATCAGCACAGACTTCCAGTGATTACACACCATAGTCAGGTTTCAAAGAACCATGAAAGTCGTTCCATTCCCAAAGGGGACTTTAGACCTGCATTTCTTGAGTAACTCTCCTGAATACAGTTCTCTGAAATTGGGACCGGGGGATAAAAAGCAGCTTGTGATATGACATTGGAATCAGTTGTTGAAAAGCCAAAAGTCAGTAATTCCACTGGGCTACTACAAGTCCTCCTGTGTGATCCCAGCCCATGTTCTGTTATTCACCTGGTGTAGCTTTTATATCCCAATCCTATGAAGTACTGTACCAGTACAATGGCATACTATATTACAGAAATATTATACCATTTATAGATATAATGGCCACATGCATAGGTCACTATAAAGTATGGCTTATTGTGACAAGAATACACCAGGCTCAGGCTGTTTTCCTTTTCACCCTCCATTCATATGTGAGGAGGGAAAGTTAAAGCATCCAGTTTTCCTACTATGTTGATTATGGGGAACTCTGGTTAGTTAGTTTTATTCTGTTTGTAAACTGGGTTTGTGAACCAATTACGGTTGTGAACAAAGTGTAGTTTCTGACTTCCTTACGTGATGGGAAATTGTAGTTTGTTCAAAACTGCAATGTGGTCTTTCTTTCTTCCTGTCCTTCACAAAAAATAGAGGGAAAGCCCGACGCCTGCTCTCATCACAGCACAGCAGGAATGAGGCCAAATGATGGTAAATGTTGTTTTTGTTTTAATGTCAAGGGAGACTTCATTCATCTCAGTGCCATTATCTAACAGCCAAGAAATCATCAGGCACATATATTACTGTAATTTAGGAAAATTGGAGCTTATCTTTAATCTGTTGTAGCTCAATCCTATTATTTGGGAGTAACTCTCGCTGGACTTAATAGGATTTATTCTTAAGTAAGTATGCACAGGATTGCTGCATAAACCTGTCTTCTAACTTACATGAAAAATTCAGACTCAAAAAAAAAAAAAAGACAAGAAGATAACTTTGAATTTGTTGGTGCTGTTTGGTTAACTTTTCACACCGTATTGCATATGGCATTTACTACTAATGAAATAGGAATGGTTGACAAAAATGACCGATAAACCTATATGGAAAGCTTTGTCCCACTTTCCAGGCATAGGATGTGGCTCAGGATGTGGAGGGTACAAGTTGGTATTTTTAGCTTTGCAGCTGATGCAAACCTATAAAACTGAGTTGAACTCCTAGACGTACTTAAAATGAATAGAGATCAAGGGGAATAGAAATCCGTTTACTACTACTTTCTTGGATTAGAAAGCCAGATTCTGGGTAAAATGAGGTGCCTTTTACAAAATAAATACTTGGGGGGGGGAGGCCCTGTGTGTTGTACGGGTGTGCAAAAATGGATTTTATGATACATTCTTTCAAAGGCATGATGTCTGTGCATGGTTGGGAGACTTTTACTGCCCACATGCTTCCTTACCTCATTTGAATGAGTTCTGTTTTGGTGCTTGGCGCGATCAGATGCATTGGAGAACGCTTTGTTGCAGCCCTCATGTTCGCAGACATATGGTTTCTCTCCAGTGTGAGATCTCAAGTGAGTTTTCAAGTTTTCCAGCCTTGAGTAGGCCTTTGTACAGCCTTCAAACTGCAGAAAATGTGTAAATTTTAGTTATTCTAAACTTCAAGTTGCAGAAACTGGGGTGGGAGGGGGCACAGATGGACAGGGAAGCCTATCATACCACATCAATTCCAAGATCTAGCCACAATATCCAGCTTGTTGAAGGTTTCTTTCTTTTCTTTGATTCAGACCATCATAATCCCCAGATAAAAGTTTGCAAGAGAATAAGTCTAGGTAGCATCAAAATATAGCAAAGGGTTGTTTTGACACTTGTAATGCAAGTGTGGTTTTTTTTTGTTTATTCATATATTACTTGTTTCATTCTAAATTCAGCTTAAACATGCAGATGGAGGAAGCAAACAGACATGGGTCTACCTTAAAAAGGCACTTTTTAGGTAGTGAATTGTGAAACTGTAGTGAAATTGACCCTGGAGAAAAGCTGACAGGAGCCGAGTGGCGTCTGGTTTGGGACTCCTCATCCCTATGGAATGAGGAAGGAGAAGTTGGAGAACAGCAGAGTAATGACAGAGAAGGAATTAGGAGTACAAGTGTTAGTGTACATGACAACTGGTCCAGTAGAATGAGAGGCGGGGATAATGAATCAAATAAAAGGCCTTTCTTGGCTGACTCCATGTATAGGCGGTTTTATGTAAATGTATGAAGTCTTCGAGCAGAGAAGGGAGAACTGGAATGTTTGGTGGTTAGGGAACACACTGATCTAGTGGGCATAATGGAAACCTAGTGGAACATGGAGAACCAGTAGGATACCACAATCCCAGACTATAAACTCTATAGGAGGGATAGGGAGGGCTGGGTTGGAGGTGGGGTGACCATCTATGTCAAAGAAGGGGTAGAGTCTAGCAGAGTAGAAATTGAAGATGGATCTGACACCACCATACAGTCACTCTGGATTAAACTACCAGACCCAAAGAGTGATGTAATAGTGGGGCGGGCAAATCAAAAACTTGAAGGGGATCTTGAAATGAGGAAACAAATCATGGGGGCATCAAAGAAGGACAGGGTTGTAATCATGGGGGACTTCATATCGACTAGGTCAACTGGTACTCTGGTCAAGAAAGAGAGACTAGATTCCTTGATTTGCTAAAAGACTGTGCTTTAGAATAGCTAGGCATGGAGCCCACCAGAGGACAGGTGACTGGATTTAATATTGTGTGGTACTCAGGTCAGGGATATCAATGTTAATGAGCTGTTGGGGAACAGTGACCATGCTGCAATTTGTTTTGTCAAGGGTTGAGGGAAGAGCACCAAGCAAATCTGACACGAAAATCCTTAACTCTCAAAGGGCAGATTTCCCTCAATTGAGGAGGCTAGTTGGAATAAAATTGAAAGGGAAGGTTAAAAGGGTCCAATCATTCCAGAGTGCATGGAGGCTGTTTAAATCAACAGTAGTAGAGGCCCAGTGGAAGTGTATACCACAAAGAAAGAAGGGCTTGACTAGGTCCAGGAGGTCACCTACATGGCTAACGAGTAAAGATAACACCTTCTAACTAAGTCAGACAGATAAGATGAAGATGAGAGAAGATATTTAAGACCTAATTGGTAAATTAAAGATCAAAATACCACCGGGCCCAGATGGCACCCACCCAAGAGTTATTGAAGAATTGAAGTTGCCAATCTCTTAACTATAGTATGCAAACTGCTCCTTAAAACCGCCACTGTGCCAGAGGATTGGAAGATAGCAAATGCCATGCCAATTTTTAAAAAGGAAGGAAAGGGGGCCTGGGAAACTATAGGCTGGTGAGCCTAACATCACTTCCAGGTGCAATGGTAGAAAGTCTCATCAAAGATAAAACACATAAAAGAATAAGCACTGCAGAGGAAAATCAGCATGGCTTCTGTAAGGGTCTTGCCTCACGAACAGTTTAGAATTCTTCAAAAAGGTCAACAAGTATGTGGATGCGGACAAACCAGTGATTATTATATATCTGGATTTTCAGAAACAGACCTCACCAAAGGCTGTTGAGAAAACTTCACAGTCAGGGAATAAGAGAACAGGTCCCATTATGGATGAAACAAAGTTGGGGGTCAATGGGCAATTTTCACAATGGAGAGAGGTGGAAAGCAGAGTGCCCCAAGTATCTTGTGCTGGGACTGGTGCTTTTCAACTTATTAATAAATGATCTGGAGAAAGGGATAAGTAGTGAGGTAGTTGCAGATGACACTAAACTTTTCTGGGTAGTGAAAACCAGAAATAATTGTTAAGAGCTTCAAAAGGATCTTTTCAATTGGGGGCATGGGCAGCAAAATGGCAGATGCGTTTCAATGTAGGCAAGTGTAAAGTGATGCACAAAAAAATCAAAACTTCACATTTAGACTAATATGTTCTGAGCTGTCTGCGATGGATCAGGAGAGACATCTTGGGGTGCTAGTGCACAACTCGACCCAATGTGCGGTGGCAGTGAAGAAGGCCAATTCCATGCTTGGGATCATTGGAAAATTGAATGTTGGGAGAGTTATAACAGATAAAAGGAAATACTTTTGTATGCATTGGATAATTAATCTGTGGAACTCCTTGCCACAGGAGATGGTGGTAGTGTCTGGCCTACATGCCTTTAAAGGGGGATTGAACAGATTTCTGGAGGAAAAGTCCATCTGAGGACATTAAATAAGGAAGTGGAACCTCCTTTTTTTTAGAAGTTGGCTACCTCAGAATGCCAGATTCAGGGAGGTGGCAATGAGATGCAACTATCTTGTTGTCTTGTGTGCTCCCTGAGGCATCTAGTGGGCCACAGGAAGCTGGACTAAATAGATCTTTGGCCTGATCTAGCAGGGCTCTTATGTTCTTAATTGTTTTGGAATTCACTGCCATACATTGCAGCAAAGATTACTAATCTACATGGTTATAAAAAAGAGTTCGATAAATAGGTAGAGGGTAAGTCTACCAGTAGGTATAATGCACAGTAATTGACTGCAACCTTCATAGGCAGAGGAAGTATGCCTCTAGATACCAGTTGCAGGGGAGGAAACAGTAAGGGAAGACCCTTCTTGAGCACTTGCCAAATATATCTGGTTGGCGAAAATTGGGAACAGAATATTGGACAAGAAAAACCATGAGTCTCTCTCACATATTTTTTTATGAACTAAGAACTGATTCACACAAACCAAATGGTAATCAAATGATCCTCATTCTAAATTTAAATCTGAAACAGTGGATGGGCTTTTCATAGAAAAGATGTCCCTTGTCCTTCTACTTTCTTCAATTCAAGGTTATCCTTTTTCTGAGATGAAACAACCAGTACTCCTCCAAGTATTATTAAATATAAGCACCCAGTGAATTTATATAATGGACTATGGTATTTCTAGTTTTATTTTCAGCGTAATCTCATCTGCCTTTTTGTTGCGCAGAGGAGAGGTTATGGACACTCTTTGAAGTCTGCTCTCTATCCCATATAAAATGGTCACATCAAGCAGATTTGGTGTGTCTTGGCCACCCCGAATTCTACATGACTTATGACAAGCAATGGTTCCAGTTTAGACTCCATAATTTACTTCTTACCATTGTGCTATCTGCTTATTTCTTCAGATTCAGAAAATCTTAAAGTTAAAGTCTTTCGTTTTACTAAACTGTATATTATGTTTCCCCATGTTATATATTTGTATTTTATGTTGGTCTATGACTGTAATAAAGTTGAATCTGAATCTGCTTATTTCTAAGGCAGCGGTCTCCAGGTCTGCAAACCTGCAAACCAACAATGCTTACTATTATGGCAGGGAGGTGTCTACAGCCGCAACGAAGCCACCAAGTGTCACTGCGGCCAGCTGCACCTGCCCAGAACTCTGGAAGCACAGCCTGCTGGGGCAACAGAACCTGGAGGTGGATGGCTGCGGCAACACATGGAAGCTGTAGTCGTGGCTGTAGACATGCTCCCTGGCGGAAAGTATGTGTCAGTCACCCGGTGGAGGGAGTCAGCGCACACTGGATCCGGCCCAAGGATTAGAATTTGGAGCCCCTTGTTCTAAGGAATAGGTTTCATAAGGTATTGGATTGTGTTCAAATTGCAGGCATACTAAAAGAAAAAGGATACGATCAGGCCCACCCAGCTGATTTAGTCCTGTTTACTCACAGTGCATTTGTGTGGCTTTTCTCCTGTGTGCCTCCTCATATGTACTACCAGCATGTACTGGGCTTTGAATGGCTTCTGCTCTCGAGAACAATCCAGCCATCGACATACAAACTCTTTCTTCTCCCCATGTATGTGGTCATTGTTTATATGCTGTAAAGATGCAAACATTACAATATTAAAGTTTCAGTCATGTGTGTTTAGATCACCAGTGGTCAAATAAGGGTAGTTAGGTTTTTTTGTAGCTTTCAGAGGAGACGTAGGTAATACAAAATATAATGATACTTTCTATATTGAATACCAACCTTGGACCATTCTACTTATTAACAAAAAAAAAATCACACCAGCTTTTACAAGCCCAGGGGTTTTCATGAATGCTAACTGTGTTTACATATGCAAAGGAACACCAAGAATCGATTACAAATGTTCTGTGTGGGATGAACCCCCCCCCAATGCTCTTTTTACCTTTACAATTTATTGACTAGTTAAAGAAATTTGCTGTCTATTGGTTTTATTAGGGAAGGAGGGTTTTTGTTTTTCAAGAATGAGGGGTGATGACTATTCTGCCCTACCTGGATTCAGTGAAGTTCTGTTTGCAGAGACTTGACTGTAGACAGGTTTTGGCCCTATAACAACACTGTTCCCAGAGCTACCATTCTCCAAGGAACTGAATAGTGCAACCACCAGCCCAGGTCCTGGCTTTGAGAAAACGGAAGGGAGACGTGCCACTGATGCATAGCCCCATTCTCTCCTTTCTGTAGCCAGTTCTCTGACTTTATTCTGTTTTGGCATAACACTATTAGACTCTGGTAAAATGTTGCAGAACTGGAGATTATATATAGATCTCAACATGTGCAGTTTCTGTACATCTGGCTTTTGACTTACAGCGCAATCCCACAGACCGCGCAGCATTGGCACAATGGGGTTGCGCCGACCCTGTGTGCTTAGTGCTGACATGGGGGCACCTATCTGCACCCCTGCGTCAGCGCTCGAGCAACAGGACCGGTGCTGCAGGCAGCGCTGGCCCTGCTGCACCTGCTCTGAGCCTCTCTCGCGCCGACTGAAGCCGGTCAGCATGAGGGAGGCTCCGTGGAGGCTCCATGCCGAGGTGGCACAAGGATTGGAGGGAGGGAGGGAGGCAGGGCGGGACGTGGGCGGGCTTGGGAGGTGGCAACTCTTTAGTGGGTGCAGATCTGAGAAGCACATAGGGGAGACTGGAGCCTCTCCTATGGTAAGGGAGTGCACACTCCCTTGCCGTGGGGAGGCTCCAGCCCCACCTATACTGCGCT